>CM026400.1:51743924-51790359 GCA_014843695.1 Archivesica marissinica
ACTCGGGGAGTGTCTGCAGTACTGCTTGGTGGTGCACCTGGTGTCTTCGATCGTGTCTGCAGTACTGCTTGGTGGTGCACCTGGTGTCTGATCGTGTCTGCAGTACTGCTTGGTGGTGCACCTGGTGTCTTCGGAGGGGCACTCGGGGAGTCGCCGAATGACTTAAGTGACCTTTAATCCAAGAACAAAAATATACCATGATTGCACATGAACTATATGTCGTAGTAAAACAGATTATTTACAACGTAGCCACATGAACTATGTGTCATAGTAAACAGATTATTTACAACATAGCCACATGAACTATGTGTCGTAGTAAAACAGATTATTTACAACATAGCCACATGAACTATGTGTCATAGTAAACAGATTATTTACAACATAGCCACATGAACTATGTGTCGTAGTAAAACAGATTATTTACAACATAGCCACATGAACTATATGTCGTAGTAAAACAGATGATTTACAACATAGCCACATGAACTATATGTCGTAGTAAAACAGATTATTTACAACATAGCCACATGAACTATATGTCGTAGTAAAACAGATTATTTACAACATGGCCACATGAACTATATGTCATAGTAAAACAGATTATTTACAACATGGCCACATGAACTATATGTCGTAGTAAAACAGATTATTTACAACATGGCCACATGAACTATATGTTGTAGTAAAACAGATTATTTACAACATAGCCACATGAACTATATGTCGTAGTAAAACAGATTATTTACAACATGGCCACATGAACTATATGTCGTAGTAAAACAGATTATTTACAACATGGCCACATGAACTATATGTCGTAGTAAAACAGATTATTTACAACATAGCCACATGAACTATATATCGTAGTAAAACAGATTATTTACAACATGGCCACATGAACTATATGTCTTAGTAAAACAGATTATTTACAACATGGCCACATGAACTATATGTCGTAGTAAAACAGATTATTTACAACATGGCCACATGAACTATATGTCGTAGTAAAACAGATTATTTACAACATGGCCACATGAACTATATGTCGTAGTAAAACAGATTATTTACAACATGGCCACATGAACTATATGTCGTAGTAAAACAGATTATTTACAACATAGCCACATGAACTATATGTCGTAGTAAAACAGAGATTATTTACAACATGGCCACATGAACTATATGTCGTAGTAAAACAGATTATTTACAACATGGCCACATGAACTATATGTCGTAGTAAAACAGATTATTTACAACATAGCCACATGAACTATACGTCGTAGTAAAACAGAGATTATTTACAACATAGCCACATGAACTATACGTCGTAGTAAAACAGAGATTATTTACAACATAGCCACATGAACTATGTCGTAGTAAAACAGATTATTTACAACGTAGCCACATGAACTATGTCATAGTAAAACAGATTATTTACAACATAGCCACATGAACTATATGTCATAGTAAAACAGATTATTTACAACATAGCCACATGAACTATATGTCATAGTAAAACAGATTATTTACACCGTAGCCACATGAACTATATGTCATAGTAAAACAGATTATTTACACCGTAGCCACATGAACTATATGTTGTAAAACGGATTATTTACAATGTAGCCACATGAACTATATGCCGTAGTAAAACAGATTATTTACAACATAGCCACATGAACTATATGTCATAGTAAAACAGATTATTTACAACGTAGCCACATGAACTATATGTCGTAGTAAACAGATTATTTACAACGTAGCCACATGAACTATATGCCGTAGTAAAACAGATTATTTACAACATAGCCACATGAACTATATGTCATAGTAAAACAGATTATTTACAACGTAGCCATATGAACTATATGTCGTAGTAAACAGATTATTTACAATGTAGCCACATGAACTATATGTCGTAGTAAAACAGATTATTTACAACATAGCCACATGAACTATATGTCGTAGTAAAACAGATTATTTACAACGTAGCCACATGAACTATATGTCGTAGTAAAACAGATTATTTACAACGTAGCCACATGAACTATATGTCGTAGTAAAACAGAGATTATTTACAATGTAGCCACATGAACTATATGTCGTAAAACAGATTATTTACAACATAGCCACATGAACTATATGTCGTAAAACAGATTATTTACAACATAGCCACATGAACTATATGTCGTAGTCAAACAGAGATTATTTACAACGTAGCCACATGAACTATATGTCGTAAAACAGATTATTTACAACATAGCCACATGAACTATATGTCATAAACAGATTATTTACAACATAGCCACATGAACTATATGTCATAGTAAAACAGAGATTATTTACAACATAGCCACATGAACTATATGTCGTAGTAAAACAGATTATTTACAACGTAGCCACATGAACTATATGTCGTAGTAAACAGATTATTTACAATGTAGCCACATGAACTATATGTCGTAGTAAAACAGATTATTTACAACATAGCCACATGAACTATATGTCGTAGTAAAACAGATTATTTACAACGTAGCCACATGAACTATATGTCGTAGTAAAACAGATTATTTACAACGTAGCCACATGAACTATATGTCGTAGTAAAACAGATTATTTACCATGTAGCCACATGAATTATATGTTGTAAAACAGATTATTTACAACATAGCCACATGAACTATATGTCATAGTAAAACAGAGATTATTTACAACATAGCCACATGAACTATGTCATAGTAAAACAGATTATTTACAACATAGCCACATGAACTATATGTCATAGTAAACAGATTATTTACAACGTAGCCACATGAACTATATGTCGTAGTAAAACAGATTATTTACAACGTAGCCACATGAACTATGTGTATTTTAGTAAAATAGAGTACTGTAAACCACTATTGTTTCGCAAACACTTTATTTCGCGACTTTTTTTGAACATTTTAAATTACTTCGCAGAGTTTTGAATGTGGTCATCTGTGATGTATAGCGAAATATGAAATCCGGAAGCAGATTTGCTTTAACCCTTTCAACACTACAGGCCTCTAAATAGACTTACAAAAAGTGTGCATCCAGATGAGCTGGCTCGTGACTAGCCGTCTCATCAGGATCTGCATTTTTAGCCAGTAATAATTATTACTATTTTCAGATAAAATTACCCATTTTGATAAATGAACTGGTCCAAAGGTAATTTTCCTATTAATTTATTGGTCTAAAAATATCATGCACCAGTCCATGTCAGTTATTTGGGGTTGAATAGGTTAAGTCGGTTATCTCCGTATATCCTCGCAGTACACCGTGACCATTATATTAGTGCACTCGTGATATGTTTGTCGTCTAAAACATGGATTGATAATCTGAGTCACAGCTCGTCTAGCCAATCGTGCACGGTATTTATGTTCCATTAATGTCAAACCCCATGCTGCGGGGACGTATACATGTTTTCCTGGGAAAGCTTAGCCGACCTAAGTGGTTAACCAGTACTAAGCAATGTGAATGACACTACATACGTGGCCTGACAGAGTATCGAACCCGGGACCGATCGATTCCAAATCCGACGCTCTACCACTGGACCACGGATGCCACTACCGTAAATTTATAACAATAATAATGTTTGACAGTAAATAATTATAATTTGCTATCTTTGCTTTGGCAGTCCGATTAGCGCAGTGGTTAGCACACTCGCTCTTCACCAATGCAACCCCGGCTCGATCCTCGGACCGGGAAGTATGCAAGATGGTACGGTGGTCGCCAGATTGGGTTTTCTCCGGGTACTCCGTTTTCCTCCCACACGAATGACCACATAATATTATATGCTTTTATCTGCAGAGCCAACAAGAGTGATTAATATAAGTTGCTAAAAGTTTAATTTGCAGTCGTTGTACATTTGTAAAATTTATACTTTTTATAAATCTGTTACAGCCACAGCCAGAACTACAGCCACAGCCAGAATTAAATCCTGAGCCAGAACTACAACTACAGTTGTTTGATAATGTTTTCTTCCTGTCCCCGTACACTCAGTTCCCAGTGAAGGTGATGCAGTCGCACACACGACTCTACCTACAAGCCATTGCCATGTCGGATCCACTGCTGCGCGCAAGCATGGCTCATTGCTGGCTCTCTCAACAATATGAACATTCTGATAATAACAAGTACTCGCTGGTTGAAGAAAGGTAATTCATACTTTGTTACAATTAATAACTCGTTAAAGAAAGGTAATTCATACTTTGTTACAATTAATAACTCGTTAAAGAAAGGTAATTCATACTTTGTTACAATTAATAACTCGTTAAAGAAAGGTAATTCATACTTTGTTACAATTAATAACTCGTTAAAGAAAGGTAATTCATACTTTGTTACAATTAATAACTTGTTGAAGAAAGGTAATTCATACTTTGTTACAATTAATAACTCGTTAAAGAAAGGTAATTCATACTTTGTTACAATTAATAACTCGTTAAAGAAAGGTAATTCATACTTTGTTACAATTAATAACTCGTTAAAGAAAGGTAATTCATACTTTGTTACAATTAATAACTCGTTGAAGAAAGGTAATTCATACTTTGTTACAATTAATAACTCGTTGAAGAACGGTAATTCATACTTTGTTACAATTAATAACTCATTGAAGAACGGTAATTCATACTTAAAATGCCAAGCACTCACTTGTTGAAAAAAAGGTAATTCATACTTAAAAGTAAATAATCACTTGTTGAAAAAAAGGTAATTCATACTTAAAAGTAAATAATCACTTGTTGAAAAAAAGGTAATTCATACTTAAATGTAAATAATCACTCGTTGAAGAAAGGTAATTCATGCTTTGTTACAATTACTAACTCATTGATGAAAGGTAATTCATACTTAAAATTCCAAGCACTCACATATTGAAGAAAGGTAATTCAAGCTGATAGCAAGGTAATTCATACTTAATATAATAAGTTTTAGAGGTTGAAAGAAGGTAATTCATACTTAAATACCAAGCACTCACTGGTTGAAGAACACTTTACCTTTCACTGTTACAAATTTATTCAATATAGCCTCTCCCGATCCCGACAACAATCCAAGCTCCTGGCTTCCAATGAATGGAGTGAAATGGCTGACATCTTGTTTTGTGACATTCAACCTCTAGTTTATTTTAAAAGGTGTGGATCAGACAAGAGCATACGGTACTTGCAGACGGGAACTCCACAAAGCGAGAGGCTCAGTTTTACTCTGGAAAACTACATGAATCATGCAACCAGTGTGACCGTTCTACTTCAGTGTCGAATCAGTACATGCTGCATCAACAGCAAGTGTGGGATGTACAGTTATCCACTGGTAAGTACATGTTGCACCAACAGCAAGTGTGGGATGTACAGTTATCCACTGGTAAGTACATGTTGCACCAACAGCAAGTGTGGGATGTACAGTTATCCACTGGTAAGTACATGTTGCATCAACAGCAAGTGTGGGATGTACAGTTATCCACTGGTAAGTACATGTTGCACCAACAGCAAGTGTGGGATGTACAGTTATCCACTGGTAAGTACATGTTGCACCAACAGCAAGTGTGGGATGTACAGTTATCCACTGGTAAGTACATGTTGCACCAACAGCAAGTGTGGGATGTACAGTTATCCACTGGTAAGTACATGTTGCACCAACAGCAAGTGTGGGATGTACAGTTATCCACTGGTAAGTACATGTTGCACCAACAGCAAGTGTGGGATGTACAGTTATCCACTGGTAAGTACATGTTGCATCAACAGCAAGTGTGGGATGTACAGTTATCCACTGGTAAGTACATGTTGCATCAACAGCAAGTGTGGGATGTAGTTATCCACTGGTAAGTACATGCTGCATCAACAGCAAGTGTGGGATGTACAGTTATCCACTGGTAAGTATATATTAATACATGTTGCATCAACAGCAAGTGTGGGATATACAGTTATCCACTGGTAAGTACATATTGCATCAACAGCAAGTGTGGGATGTACAGTTATCCACTGGTAAGTATATATTAATACATGTTGCATCAACAGCAAGTGTGGGATGTACAGTTATCCACTGGTACGTATATATTAATATATGTTGCATCAACAGCAAGTGTGGGATGTACAGTTATCCACTGGTACGTACATATTGCATCAACAGCAAGTGTGGGATGTACAGATATCCACTGGTAAGTACATATTGCATCAACAGCAAGGTTGGGATGTACAGTTATCCACTGGTAAGTACATGTTGCATCAACAGCAAGTGTGGGATGTACAGTTATCCACTGGTAAGTACATGTTGCACCAACAGCAAGTGTGGGATGTACAGTTATCCACTGGTAAGTACATGTTGCATCAACAGCAAGTGTGGGATGTACAGTTATCCACTGGGTGTTTAACAGATGATTAAAGTATATTATGATTGTTGTATGTATTTATATACGTACGTGTAAGTACAGTTAAACATATGTTAGTGGTCACCTCTATTAAGCTGCCAACCTGTATTGACTCTTTGCATTCTGGGTAAAAGATAGTTAGGCTATAGGCTATAAATAGTTCAAATAGATGTAACAGACGACAATTACTTAACCCTTTCCGTCATAGAGATTTAGGTTAATATACTATTATATCGCCATACAAATGACAGCCATTGAGCTATCATGCAGTGGATAAGTAGTTGCCATATCTATCCCACCTCCATAGATATTATTGGGACTACATAGAGATTTAGGTTAATATACTATTATATCGCCATACAAACGACAGCCATTTAGCTATCATGCATGGATAGGTAGTCGCCATATCTATCCCACCTCCATAGATATTACTGGGACTACATGAGATTCTGGCCTTTATTATGAACATTGGTTTGGCTACTACATTGTCAATGTCAGTCGTATTGGTAATGGCGTCAAGAGGTGCTTCTATGAGGGAAAGGGTTAATGTATGTCGTATTGGTAATGGCATCAAGAGGTGCTTCTATGAGGGAAATGGTTAATGTATGTCGTATTGGTAATGGCGTCAAAAGGTGCTTCTATGAGGGAAAGGGTTAATGTATGTCATATTGGTAATGGCGTCAGGAGGTGCTTCTATGAGGGAAAGGGTTAATGTATGTCGTATTGGTAATGACATCAAGAGGTGCTTCTATGAGGAAAAGGGTTAATGTGTTTTTCTTATTTGTAAATGAAAACTTTGACACAATTCTAATGAAATTTCATGACATATTTTACCATTAGTTTCACATCTAGCTAAGTATGTTGTTTATTATACATTTAACCTCTATTAAGAAGCCACCTTATTGTTTATTATACATTTAACCTCTATTAAGAAGCCACCTTGTTTGTTATACATTTAACATCTATTAAGAAGCCACCTTGTTGTTTATTATACATTTAACCTCTATTAAGAAGCCACCTGTGCTAAGCATCCACATTCTGAGATTCCCTCGACTGGCTACTTAACACAGGCTTCACTGTATTCTTTATTTTTCCAGTGTCCTGATCACAGTTTGGACTGCACCAGCAGGAAGAGTAATGACAATGGAAATGGTACCCAGCTCATTGTACTCGGAACTTTGTCATTACCACAGCCGGTCACAAGCTACAATGGTGAGTCACTTTAACTCGTGTTACTTCATATATCCTGTTGTTTGGACATTCTCAAGAGATATCTATATCACTTTAACTCATGTACTTCATATATCCTGTTGTTTGGACATTCTCCAGAGATATCTATATCACTTTAACTTGTGTACTTCATATATCCTGTTGTTTGGTCATTCTCCAGAGATATCGATATCACTTTAACTCATCTACTTCATATATCCTGTTGTTTGGACATTCTCAAGAGATATCTATATCACTTTAACTCATGTACTTCATATATCCTGTTGTTTGGACATTCTCCAGAGATATCTATATCACTTTAACTTGTGTACTTCATATATCCTGTTGTTTGGTCATTCTCCAGAGATATCGATATCACTTTAACTCATCTACTTCATATATCCTGTTGTTTGGACATTCTCAAGAGATATCTATATCACTTTAACTCATGTACTTCATATATCCTGTTGTTTGGACATTCTCCAGAGATATCTATATCACTTTAACTTGTGTACTTCATATATCCTGTTGCTTGGACATTCTCCAGAGATATCTATATCACTTTAACTCATGTACTTCATATATCCTGTTGTTTGGACATTCTCCAGAGATATCTATATCACTTTAACTCATGTACTTCATATATCCTGTTGTTTGAACATTCTCCAGAGATATCTATATCACTTTAACTCATGTACTTCATATATCCTGTTGTTTGGACATTCTCCAGAGATATCTATATCACTTTAACTCGTGTACTTCATATATCCTGTTGTTTGGACATTCTCCAGAGATATCTATATCACTTTAGCTCATGTACTTCATATATCCTGTTGTTTGGACATTCTAGAGAGATATCTATATCATAAACTAGAGATAGAATTAGAAACCGATAAATTAGAGATTGAATTAGAAATAGATAAATTAGAGATTGATAGAGGCTTTGCAATACTTGAAATGAAGTAATCTAACTATTGTAACCTATCATCACTGATAGTCACGGGTTCAACATAACATAACAATCCAAATATGTGACTACTGTGCATGTACTCTGAAATATTGTCCTGATGTGTCTGAACATAAATGGTTACCCGACAATGTATTATTGTTTTCAGAGAATACAGACACTTCTGTGGTAGAAGTAAAGAACGATGCGTGGGAGACTGGTCCAGTAGCTGACAGAACTAACAAGGATCCTGTTGTTATTGAAGGCCTTGATTCTGTCACAGTGGTCGGTATTGCCTTTGCTGCATTCATCATTGGTGTAATGATGATGGGAGCCCTCTGGTTCATTCATACACACTCAGGAACATGTAAGTACTCCATGATACACGTCCAGGAACATGTAAGTACTCCATGATACACGTCCAGGAACATGTAAGTACTCCATGATACACGTCCAGGAACATGCAAGTACTTCATGATACACGTCCAGGAACATGTAAGTATTTCATGATACACACCCAGGAACATGTAAGTACTTCATGATACACGTCCAGGAACATGTAAGTACTCCATGATACACGTCCAGGAACATGCAAGTACTTCATGATACACATCCAGGAACATGTAAGTACTTCATGATACACACCCAGGAACATGTAAGTACTCCATGATACACGTCCAGGAACATGTAAGTACTTCATGATACACACCCAGGAACATGTAAGTACTTCATGATACACACTCAGGAACATGTAAGTACTTCATGATACACGTCCAGGAACATGTAAGTACTTCATGATACACGTCCAGGAACATGTAAGTACTTCATGATACACACCCAGGAACATGTAAGTACTTCATGATACACACCCAGGAACATGTAAGTACTTCATGATACACGTCCAGGAACATGCAAGTACTCCATGATACACGTCCAGGAACATGTAAGTACTTCATGATACACACTCAGGAACATGTAAGTACTTCATGATACACGTCCAGGAACATGTAAGTACTTCATGATACACACCCAGGAACATGTAAGTACTTCATGATACACACCCAGGAACATGTAAGTACTTCATGTTACACACTCAGGAACATGTAAGTACTTCATGATACACACTCAGAAACATGTAAGTACTTCATGATACACACTCAGGAACATGTAAGTACTTCATGATACACACTCAGAAACATGTAAGTACTTCATGATACACACTCAGGAACATGTAAGTACTTCATGATACACACCCAGGAAGATGTAAGTACTTCATGATACACACTCAGGAACATGTAAGTACTTCATGATACACACCCAGGAACATGTAAGTACTTCATGATACACACCCAGGAACATGTAAGTACTTCATGATACACACTCAGGAACATGTAAGTACATTTACTTCATGATACACGTCCAGGAACATGTAAGTACTTCATGATACACACCCAGGAACATGTAAGTACTTCATGATACACACCCAGGAACATGTAAGTACTTCATGTTACACACTCAGGAACATGTAAGTACTTCATGATACACACTCAGAAACATGTAAGTACTTCATGATACACACTCAGGAACATGTAAGTACTTCATGATACACACTCAGAAACATGTAAGTACTTCATGATACACACTCAGGAACATGTAAGTACTTCATGATACACACCCAGGAAGATGTAAGTACTTCATGATACACACTCAGGAACATGTAAGTACTTCATGATACACACCCAGGAACATGTAAGTACTTCATGATACACACCCAGGAACATGTAAGTACTTCATGATACACACTCAGGAACATGTAAGTACATTTACTTCATGATACACGTCCAGGAACATGTAAGTACTTCATGATACACACTCAGGAACATGTAAGTACTTCATGATACACGTCCAGGAATGTGTAAGTACTTCATGATACACACTCAGGAACATGTAAGTACTTCATGATACACACTCAGGAACATATAAGTACTTCATGATACACACTCAGGAACATGTAAGTACTTCATGATACACGTCCAGTAACATGTAAGTGCTTCATGATACACACTCAGGAACATGTAAGTACTTCATGATACACCGTAACACGTCCAGGAACATGTAAGTACTCCATGATACACACTCAGGAACATGTAAGTACTCCATGATACACACTCAGGAACATGTAAGTACTTCATGCTACACGTCCAGGAACATGTAAGTACTTCATGATACACGTCCAGGAACATGTAAGTACTTCATGATACACACCCAGGAACATGTAAGTACTTCATGATACACACTCAGGAACATGTAAGTACTTCATGATACACGTCCAGGAACATGTAAGTACTTCATGATACACGTCCAGGAACATGTAAGTACTTCATGATACACACCCAGGAACATGTAAGTACTTCATGATACACACCCAGGAACATGTAAGTACTTCATGATACACACTCAGGAACATGTAAGTACTTCATGATACACGTCCAGGAACATGCAAGTACTCCATGATACACGTCCAGGAACATGTAAGTACTTCATGATACACACTCAGGAACATGTAAGTACTTCATGATACACACCCAGGAACATGTAAGTACTTCATGATACACACCCAGGAACATGTAAGTACTTCATGATACACACTCAGGAACATGTAAGTACTTCATGATACACACTCAGAAACATGTAAGTACTTCATGATACACACTCAGGAACATGTAAGTACTTCATGATACACGTCCAGGAACATGTAAGTACCTCATGATACACACTCAGGAACATGTAAGTACTTCATGATACACACTCAGGAACATGTAAGTACTTCATGATACACACTCAGGAACATGTAAGTACTTCATGATACACACTCAGGAACATGTAAGTACTTCATGATACACACTCAGGAACATATAAGTACTTCATGATACACACTCAGGAACATGTAAGTACTTCATGATACACGTCCAGGAACATGTAAGTACTTCATGATACACACTCAGGAACATGTAAGTACTTCATGATACACGTCCAGGAACATGTAAGTACTTCATGATACACACTCAGGAACATGTAAGTACTTCATGATACACACCCAGGAACATGTAAGTACTTCATGATACACGTCCAGGAACATGTAAGTACTTCATGATACACACTCAGGAACATGTAAGTACTTCATGATACACGTCCAGGAACATGTAAGTACTTCATGATACACACTCAGGAACATGTAAGTACTTCATGATACACACCCAGGAACATGTAAGTACTTCATGATACACACTCAGGAACATGTAAGTACTTCATGATACACACCCAGGAACATGTAAGTACTCCATGATACACGTCCAGGAACATGTAAGTACTTCATGATACACGTCCAGGAACATGTAAGTACTTCATGATACACACCCAGGAACATGTAAGTACTCCATGATACACGTCCAGGAACATGTAAGTACTCCATGATACACGTCCAGGAACATGTAAGTACTTCATGATACACGTCCAGGAACATGTAAGTACTTCATGATACACGTCCAGGAACATGTAAGTACTTCATGATACACGTCCAGGAACATGTAAGTACTCCATGATACACGTCCAGGAACATGTAAGTACTTCATGATACACACTCAGGAACATGTAAGTACTTCATGATACACACCCAGGAACATGTAAGTACTCCATGATACACGTCCAGGAACATGTAAGTACTTCATGATACACGTCCAGGAACATGTAAGTACTTCATGATACACACCCAGGAACATGTAAGTACTCCATGATACACGTCCAGGAACATGTAAGTACTCCATGATACACGTCCAGGAACATGTAAGTACTTCATGATACACGTCCAGGAACATGTAAGTACTTCATGATACACGTCCAGGAACATGTAAGTACTTCATGATACACACCCAGGAACATGTAAGTACTTCATGATACACGTCCAGGAACATGTAAGTACTCCATGATACACGTCCAGGAACATGCAAGTACTTCATGATACACATCCAGGAACATGTAAGTACTTCATGATACACGTCCAGGAACATGTAAGTACTTCATGATACACACTCAGGAACATGTAAGTACTTCATGATACACGTCCAGGAACATGTAAGTACTTCATGATACACGTCCAGGAACATGTAAGTACTTCATGATACACACCCAGGAACATGTAAGTACTTCATGATACACACCCAGGAACATGTAAGTACTTCATGATACACGTCCAGGAACATGTAAGTACTCCATGATACACGTCCAGGAACATGCAAGTACTTCATGATACACATCCAGGAACATGTAAGTACTTCATGATACACGTCCAGGAACATGTAAGTACTTCATGATACACACTCAGGAACATGTAAGTACTTCATGATACACGTCCAGGAACATGTAAGTACTTCATGATACACACCCAGGAACATGTAAGTACTTCATGATACACACCCAGGAACATGTAAGTACTTCATGATACACACCAGGAACATGTAAGTACTTCATGATACACACTCCAGGAACATGTAAGTACTTCATGATACACACCCAGGAACATGTAAGTACTTCATGATACACACTCAGGAACATGTAAGTACTTCATGATACACACTCAGGAACATGTAAGTACTTCATGATACACACCCAGGAGAACATGTAAGTACTTCATGATACACACTCAGGAACATGTAAGTACTTCATGATACACCAGGAACATGTAAGTACTCATGAAACCAAACATGTAAGTACTTCATGATACACACCCAGGAACATGTAAGTACTTCATGATACACACCCAGGAACATGTAAGTACTTCATGATACACAACTCAGGAACATGTAAGTACTTCATGATACACACCCAGGAACATGTAAGTACTTCATGATACACACCCAGGAACATGTAAGTACTTCATGATACACACTCAGAACACCCAGGAAATGTAAGTACTTCATGATACACCAAACAACATTACTCATGATACACATCCAGGAACATGTAAGTACTTCATGATACACACTCAGGAACATGTAAGTACTTCATGATACACGTCCAGGAACATGTAAGTACTTCATGATACACACTCAGGAACATGTAAGTACTTCATGATACACACCCAGGAACATGTAAGTACTTCATGATACACACCCAGGAACATGTAAGTACTTCATGATACACACTCAGGAACATGTAAGTACTTCATGATACACACCTCATGAAACATGTAAGTACTTCATGATACACACCCAGGAACATGTAAGTACTTCATGATACACCTCAGGAACAAGTAAGTACTTCATGATACACGTCCAGGAACATGTAAGTACTTCATGATACACACTCAGGAACATGTAAGTACTTCATGATACACATCCAGGAACATGTAAGTACTTCATGATACACACCCAGGAACATGTAAGTACTTCATGATACACACCCAGGAACATGTAAGTACTTCATGATACACACTCAGGAACATGTAAGTACATTTACTTCATGATACACGTCCAGGAACATGTAAGTACTTCATGATACACACCCAGGAACATGTAAGTACTTCATGATACACACCCAGGAACATGTAAGTACTTCATGATACACACTCAGGAACATGTAAGTACTTCATGATACACACTCAGGAACATGTAAGTACTTCATGATACACACTCAGGAACATGTAAGTACTTCATGATACACACTCAGGAACATGTAAGTACTTCATGATACACACTCAGGAACATGTAAGTACTTCATGATACACACTCAGGAACATGTAAGTACTTATGATACACGTCCAGGAACATGTAAGTACTTCATGATACACACTCAGGAACATGTAAGTACTTCATGATACACACCCAGGAACATGTAAGTACTTCATGATACACACTCAGGAACATGTAAGTACTTCATGATACACGTCCAGGAACATGTAAGTACTTCATGATACACACTCAGGAACATGTAAGTACTTCATGATACACACTCAGGAACATGTAAGTACTTCATGATACACACCCAGGAACATGTAAGTACTTCATGATACACACTCAGGAACATGTAAGTACTTCATGATACACGTCCAGGAACATGTAAGTACTTCATGATACACACTCAGGAACATGTAAGTACTTCATGATACACGTCCAGGAACATGTAAGTACTTCATGATACACACTCAGGAACATGTAAGTACTTCATGATACACACCCAGGAACATGTAAGTACTTCATGATACACGTCCAGGAACATGTAAGTACTTCATGATACACACTCAGGAACATGTAAGTACTTCATGATACACTCAGGAACATGTAAGTACTCATGATACACTCAGGAACATGTAAGTACTTCATGATACACACCCAGGAACATGTAAGTACTTCATGATACACGTCCAGGAACATGTAAGTACTTCATGATACACGTCCAGGAACATGTAAGTACTTCATGATACACGTCCAGGAACATGTAAGTACTTCATGATACACACTCAGGAACATGTAAGTACTTCATGATACACGTCCAGGAACATGTAAGTACTTCATGATACACACCCAGGAACATGTAAGTACTTCATGATACACACCCAGGAACATGTAAGTACTTCATGATACACACCCAGGAACATGTAAGTACTTCATGATACACGTCCAGGAACATGTAAGTACTCCATGATACACGTCCAGGAACATGTAAGTACTTCATGATACACACTCAGGAACATGTAAGTACTTCATGATACACGTCCAGGAACATGTAAGTACTTCATGATACACACCCAGGAACATGTAAGTACTTCATGATACACACCCAGGAACATGTAAGTACTTCATGTTACACACTCAGGAACATGTAAGTACTTCATGATACACACTCAGAAACATGTAAGTACTTCATGATACACACTCAGGAACATGTAAGTACTTCATGATACACACTCAGAAACATGTAAGTACTTCATGATACACACTCAGGAACATGTAAGTACTTCATGATACACACCCAGGAACATGTAAGTACTTCATGATACACACTCAGGAACATGTAAGTACTTCATGATACACACCCAGGAACATGTAAGTACTTCATGATACACACCCAGGAACATGTAAGTACTTCATGATACACACTCAGGAACATGTAAGTACTTCATGATACACGTCCAGGAACATGTAAGTACTTCATGATACACACCCAGGAACATGTAAGTACTTCATGATACACACCCAGGAACATGTAAGTACTTCATGATACACACTCAGGAACATGTAAGTACTTCATGATACACACTCAGGAACATGTAAGTACTTCATGATACACACTCAGGAACATGTAAGTACTTCATGATACACACTCAGAAACATGTAAGTACTTCATGATACACACTCAGGAACATGTAAGTACTTCATGATACACACCCAGGAACATGTAAGTACTTCATGATACACACTCAGGAACATGTAAGTACTTCATGATACACACCCAGGAACATGTAAGTACTTCATGATACACACCCAGGAACATGTAAGTACTTCATGATACACACTCAGGAACATGTAAGTACTTCATGATACACGTCCAGGAACATGTAAGTACTTCATGATACACACTCAGGAACATGTAAGTACTTCATGATACACGTCCAGGAACATGTAAGTACTTCATGATACACACTCAGGAACATGTAAGTACTTCATGATACACACTCAGGAACATGTAAGTACTTCATGATACACACTCAGGAACATGTAAGTACTTCATGATACACGTCCAGGAACATGTAAGTACTTCATGATACACACTCAGGAACATGTAAGTACTTCATGATACACACTCCAGGAACATGTAAGTACTTCATGATACACACTCAGGAACATGTAAGTACTTCATGATACACACTCAGGAACATGTAAGTACTTCATGATACACGTCCAGGAACATGTAAGTACTTCATGATACACGTCCAGGAACATGTAAGTACTTCATGATACACACCCAGGAACATGTAAGTACTTCATGATACACACTCAGGAACATGTAAGTACTTCATGATACACGTCCAGGAACATGTAAGTACTTCATGATACACGTCCAGGAACATGTAAGTACTTCATGATACACACTCAGGAACATGTAAGTACTTCATGATACACACCCAGGAACATGTAAGTACTTCATGATACACACCCAGGAACATGTAAGTACTTCATGATACACACTCAGGAACATGTAAGTACTTCATGATACACACCCAGGAACATGTAAGTACTTCATGATACACACTCAGGAACATGTAAGTACTTCATGATACACTCCAGGAACATGTAAGTACTTCATGATACACTCAGGAACATGTAAGTACTTCATGATACACACTCAGGAACATGTAAGTACTTCATGATACACACTCAGGAACATGTAAGTACTCCATGATACACGTCCAGGAACATGTAAGTACTTCATGATACACGTCCAGGAACATGTAAGTACTTCATGATACACACTCAGGAACATGTAAGTACTCCATGATACACACTCAGGAACATGTAAGTACTTCATGATACACGTCCAGGAACATGTAAGTACTTCATGATACACGTCCAGGAACATGTAAGTACTTCATGATACACGTCCAGGAACATGTAAGTACTTCATGATACACGTCCAGGAATATGTAAGTACTTCATGATACACACTCAGAAACATGTAAGTACTTCATGATACACGTCCAGGAACATGTAAGTACTTCATGATACACACTCAGGAACATGCAAGTACTTCATGATACACGTCCAGGAACATGTAAGTACTTCATGATACACACTCAGGAACATGCAAGTACTTCATGATACACGTCCAGGAACATGTAAGTACTTCATGATACACACTCAGGAACATGTAAGTACTTCATGATACACGTCCAGGAACATGTAAGTACTTCATGATACACACTCAGGAACATGTAAGTACTTCATGATACACACTCAGGAACATGTAAGTACTTCAGGATACACACTCAGGAACATGTAAGTACTTCATGATACACGTCCAGGAACATGTAAGTACTTCATGATACACACTCAGGAACATGTAAGTACTTCATGATACATGTCCAGGAACATGCAAGTACTTCATGATACACACTCAGGAACATGTAAGTACTTCATGATACACTCAGGAACATGTAAGTACTTCATGATACACGTCCAGGAACATGTAAGTACTTCATGATACACTCAGGAACATGTAAGTACCTCATGATACACTCAGGAACATGCAAGTACTTCATGATACACACTCTGGAACATGTAAGTACCTCATGATACACGTCCAGGAACATGTAAGTACTTCATGATACACGTCCAGGAACATGTAAGTACTTCATGATACACACTCAGAAACATGTAAGTACTTCATGATACACACTCAGGAACATGTAAGTACTTCATGATACACACTCTGGAACATGTAAGTACCTCATGATACACGTCCAGGAACATGTAAGTACTTCATGATACACGTCCAGGAACATGTAAGTACTTCATGATACACGTCCAGGAACATGTAAGTACTTCATGATACACACCCAGGAACATGTAAGTACTCCATGATACACGTCCAGGAACATGTAAATACCTCATGATACACACTCAGGAACATGTAAGTACTTCATGATACACGTCCAGGAACAAGCAAGTACTTCATGATACACACCCAGGAACATGTAAGTACTTCATGATACACGTCCAGGAACATGTAAATACCTCATGATACACACTCAGGAAAATGTAAGTACTTCATGATACACGTCCAGGAACATGTAAGTACTTCATGATACACACCCAGGAACATGTAAGTACTTCATGATACACGTCCAGGAACATGTAAGTACTTCATGATACACACTCAGGAACATGTAAGTACATTTACTTCATGATACACGTCCAGGAACATGTAAGTACTTCATGATACACACTCAGGAACATGTAAGTACTTCATGATACACGTCCAGGAATGTGTAAGTACTTCATGATACACACTCAGGAACATGTAAGTACTTCATGATACACACTCAGAAACATGTAAGTACTTCATGATACACACTCAGGAACATGTAAGTACTTCATGATACACACCCAGGAACATGTAAGTACTTCATGATACACACTCAGGAACATGTAAGTACTTCATGATACACGTCCAGGAACATGTAAGTACTTCATGATACACGTCCAGGAACATGTAAGTACTTCATGATACACACTCAGAAACATGTAAGTACTTCATGATACACACTCAGAAACATGTAAGTACTTCATGATACACACTCAGGAACATGTAAGTACTTCATGATACACGTCCAGGAACATGTAAGTACCTCATGATACACACTCAGGAACATGTAAGTACTTCATGATACACACTCAGGAACATGTAAGTACTTCATGATACACACTCAGGAACATGTAAGTACTTCATGATACACACTCAGGAACATATAAGTACTTCATGATACACACTCAGGAACATGTAAGTACTTCATGATACACGTCCAGGAACATGTAAGTACTTCATGATACACACTCAGGAACATGTAAGTACTTCATGATACACGTCCAGGAACATGTAAGTACTTCATGATACACACTCAGGAACATGTAAGTACTTCATGATACACACCCAGGAACATGTAAGTACTTCATGATACACGTCCAGGAACATGTAAGTACTTCATGATACACACTCAGGAACATGTAAGTACTTCATGATACACTCAGGAACATGTAAGTACCTCATGATACACTCAGGACCATGTAAGTACTTCATGATACACACTCAGGAACATGTAAGTACTCCATGATACACGTCCAGGAACATGTAAGTACTTCATGATACACGTCCAGGAACATGTAAGTACTTCATGATACACACTCAGGAACATGTAAGTACTCCATGATACACACTCAGGAACATGTAAGTACTTCATGATACACGTCCAGGAACATGTAAGTACTTCATGATACACGTCCAGGAACATGTAAGTACTTCATGATACACGTCCAGGAACATGTAAGTACTTCATGATACACGTCCAGGAACATGTAAGTACTTCATGATACACGTCCAGGAACATGTAAGTACTTCATGATACACGTCCAGGAACATGTAAGTACTTCATGATACACACTCAGGAACATGTAAGTACTTCATGATACACGTCCAGGAACATGTAAGTACTTCATGATACACACTCAGGAACATGCAAGTACTTCATGATACACGTCCAGGAACATGTAAGTACTTCATGATACACACTCAGGAACATGCAAGTACTTCATGATACACGTCCAGGAACATGTAAGTACTTCATGATACACACTCAGGAACATGTAAGTACTTCATGATACACGTCCAGGAACATGTAAGTACTTCATGATACACACTCAGGAACATGTAAGTACTTCATGATACACACTCAGGAACATGTAAGTACTTCAGGATACACACTCAGGAACATGTAAGTACTTCATGATACACGTCCAGGAACATGTAAGTACTTCATGATACACACTCAGGAACATGTAAGTACTTCATGATACATGTCCAGGAACATGCAAGTACTTCATGATACACACTCAGGAACATGTAAGTACTTCATGATACACTCAGGAACATGTAAGTACTTCATGATACACGTCCAGGAACATGTAAGTACTTCATGATACACTCAGGAACATGTAAGTACCTCATGATACACTCAGGAACATGCAAGTACTTCATGATACACACTCTGGAACATGTAAGTACCTCATGATACACGTCCAGGAACATGTAAGTACTTCATGATACACGTCCAGGAACATGTAAGTACTTCATGATACACACTCAGAAACATGTAAGTACTTCATGATACACACTCAGGAACATGTAAGTACTTCATGATACACACTCTGGAACATGTAAGTACCTCATGATACACGTCCAGGAACATGTAAGTACTTCATGATACACGTCCAGGAACATGTAAGTACTTCATGATACACGTCCAGGAACATGTAAGTACTTCATGATACACACTCAGGAACATGTAAGTACTTCATGATACACGTCCAGGAACATGTAGGTACTTCATGATACACACTCAGAAACATGTAAGTACTTCATGATACACACTCAGGAACATGTAAGTACTTCATGATACACGTCCAGGAACATGTAAGTGCTTCATGATACACACTCAGGAACATGTAAGTACTTCATGATACACGTCCAGGAACATGTAAGTACTTCATGATACACACTCAGGAACATGTAAGTCATGATACACACTCAGGAACATGTAAGTACTTCATGATACACGTCCAGGAACATGTAAGTACGTCATGATACTCGTCCAGGAACATGTAAGTACTCCATGATACACACCCAGGAACATGTAAGTACTTCATGATACACGTCCAGGAACATGTAAGTACTTCATGATACACGTCCAGGAACATGTAAGTACTCCATGATACACGTCCAGGAACATGTAAGTACTCCATGATACACGTCCATGAACATGTAAGTAGTGTGTTGTCATGTTCTATCCTCTATTGTGGGTGTCATGTTATATCCTCTATTGTGTTGTCATGTTCTATCCTCTATTGTGGGTGTCATGTTATATCCTCTATTGCGGTGTCATGTTCTATCCTCTATTGTGGGTGTCATGTTATATCCTCTATTGTGTTGTCATGTTCTATCCTCTATTGTGGGTGTCATGTTATATCCTCTATTGCGGTGTCATGTTCTATCCTCTATTGTGGGTGTCATGTTATATCCTCTATTGTGTTGTCATGTTCTATCCTCTATTGTGGGTGTCATGTTATATCCTCTATTGCGGTGTCATGTTCTATCCTCTATTGTGGGTGTCATGTTATATCCTCTATTGTGTTGTCATGTTCTATCCTCTATTGTGGGTGTCATGTTATATCCTCTATTGCGGTGTCATGTTCTATCCTCTATTGTGTTGTCATGTTCTATCCTCTAGTGTGTTGTCATGTTCTATCCTCTATTGTGTTGTCATGTTCTATCCTCTAGTGTGTTGTCATGGTCTATGCTCTATATTTTTCAGTCTTCTCATCTGGGCCTTTCAAGCGGAGCATGGGTTCCCGGGAAGCACCAGAACACGAGGGTGGGTACATCGATTCTACTCCCGGATCGTCCGCTCCTATATCCACATAAACGTACCTCCACTTACAGTATGACATATCTACCTCATCAAATGAAGAGCTTATTAGTGAACACAGAGAGTATAACGACTATAGTTGAAACGTGTTATAAGTTCGTGGGAAATGCTGGGATAAAGTGAATTTCTTGTTGTGTTCAGTGATATTGAAGGAATATTTAAACGAATCAACGAGAAGTTGTGATTCTGCTTGCTGCCGGTGGATGGTCATGCTGGGACACATCATGCAGACAATGGTACATTCATTCTGTACATAACTTGATGCTTGCATCATCACTCAGGAGAAATCAAGAAAACGTCGCCATAGTTTTCATTGAAACAGGGAAAATAGAAAAGGGAATAGCTAGTTATTATTTAATATAAACTCTGTGCATCACATTTTGCCTTCTGAAAAATGATGGCTGAGTGTTGTGCAATTGCATGAATGTGTGCTCTTGGCTCACTGAGTTATGCTCAGGGCAAGCTGTTCGTATAATTGGGTCATCTAGCATCTGTCCTCGTTTTGTTCAAATGGAGTCGCCTTGGAAACTGTTTGATTAATTTTTGGGCTCCCGTGGCAGAGTGGTTACTGGTGCTCCCGTGGCAGAGTGGTTACTGGGGCTCCGTGGGAGAGTGGTTACTGGGACTCCCGTGGCAGAGTGGTTACTGGGACTCCCGTGGCAGAGTGGTTACTGGGACTCCCGTGGCCGAGTGGTTACTGGGGCTCCGTGGTCGAGTGGTTACTGGGGCTCCGTGGCAGAGCGGTTACTGGGGCTCCCGTGGCCGAGTGGTTACTGGGGCTCCGTGGCCGAGTGGTTACTGGGACTCCGTGGTTACTGGGGTCCGTGACCGAGTGGTTACTGGGGCTCCGTGGTTACTGGAGCTCCGTGGCCGAGTGGTTACTGGGGCTCCGTGGTTACTGGGGCTCCGTGGCCGAGTGGTTACTGGGACTCCGTGGTTACTGGGGCTCCGTGGTTACTATAGTGGACTGAAAGTCGCTTGCCCCTCGCCGCTGATGGTTCGAACCCCACAGGCGTGAGGTAGCTGTCCAACTACCAGCACCTGAAATACTACTCGAAGGGGCACCCGGGGTCTTCCTCCACCAATAATAGCTGGAAAGTTGCCGTATGACCGAAGCTGTTGGTGCACCCGGGGTCTTCCTCCACCAATAATAGCTGGAAAGTTGCCGTATGACCGAAGCTGTTGGTGCACCCGGGGTCTTCCTCCACCAATAATAGCTGGAAAGTTGCCGTATGACCGAAGCTGTCGGTGCACCCGGGGTCTTCCTCCACCAATAATAGCTGGAAAGTTGCCATATGACCGAAGCTGTTGGTGCACCCGGGGTCTTCCTCCACCAATAATAGCTGGAAAGTTGCTGACCGAAGCTGTTGGTGCGACGTTAAGTCCCAAAATCAAACAAACAAATAGTTCTGAACTGTTCAGATCTAATATCAGGGCTTGACAAATCCACTCGTCCGCTCGTATTTACGAGTGACTTTTCGATCTGGACGAGTAGAAATTCCAAGTCGCTTGCCCAGTCGGACGAGTGAAAATTTCAGCTAAATATCCAATACAAATCGAAGGAACAAAATAAAATAATATCCGTTTTACTTTCTTCGGAATGATTACCAGGCGTGATAATGGGAAATCACCGAGGATATTTTAATGTGTTTATGCTGCCACATAATTGCATTTATTAATAAATTAAAGTGCAATTCTGGCGATTTTTAATTTTCCTAAAATACATGGGACGAGTGATAGTCCAATCTGGACGAGTGGGACAGTGGCATCACTTGCCCAGTAGGACGAGTAAGAAATTAAACATTTGTCGAGGCCTGAATATTGAAACATGTGCCATGGCAGCCATCTTGGAAATCTACTTCTGCTTCCAAACCATGTAACCTGAATTTTTTTACATTGTTGTGACTCGTAGATGGAAAATAGTACATTAGTTGTGACTCGTAGATGGAAAATAGTACATTAAAGTGACACTACATCGCGAAACAAATAGCATTACTACTACAAACTCTTCCGAAGTAATTCCACACTGTAACTTTCAATCAATAGTCTGACGTGGTGAAAGTAGGATTTCATATAGCCGTCGGCCTCGCTCCTGAATTGACGTCTGTTTACTAAGCTTGTAATACTGTTGTTTAGATGGTTTAAATCTGTAATCAGTCGAAAAAAATAAATATTAACGGACACAAATGCGAGATAGAACGGTAAATCTGTACCATAAATGTTGTTATTCACGCGTTGAATGTTGACCCTAGTTACATTGTTATGTCAGCAAACGTCGTATACCACCATTTCTATGCTTGTTTATTAGTTGAAATACAAATGTACTCAAATTCTGTGACGAATATTTGGGAAAAATATCTGTAGATATTTTCTTTTTCATCGATGTAGTGTCGCTTTAAAATATTGCTGATCCGAAACGTATTTGTCGTATTTTTTTGGCAAATCATATTTTTAACCTCAGCATAAGAATATCAGGTGAGAGAGCATTTTATGGCGTTCTTTGTTTCTTTACAGATGATGATAAAGTACGGCCAGTTGTTCATTTAATATCATATGTATTACTCCTGAATCGTGTAGAAACACTGTTACATTTCTTACATAGTGTTTATGTTGTGAGAGGTTGCAGGTATGCCACAAATATTTGATAAAAAGTAGCCACGTTATAGGACCAGTGCCCAGAAAATCGACTCGTCCTTTGCAAACTTTCACTCTTGCTCTTATGATATAATGTTTTAGCAAACCAGATGATGTTTTGTCTGTTTTGATATTTTTTAGTAGAATACGGGTAAAACGCGAGGTGCACTTATGATCAGTCATGTCGAAAATCAATCGTCACTTGTGGTTCAGTGGTAGAGCATCGGACTTGGAATGGATGGGTCCTGGTGGTAGAGCATCGGACTTGGAATGGATGGGTCCTGGACTCCCGGTGGTAGAGCATTGGACTTGGAATGGATGGGTCCCGTGTTTGTTACTCTCATCAGGACACACATGTAGTCTTGAGCAAAGCATCCCGCTCATTGGTGGCCAAGTCTGCTCAGGAAACCATGGCAAGGGGTTTGACATACCGACTGACTGAAAACTATTTATTGAACTCACAGATGCCTAAACGGTCTTAGTTACACAAATGCACATGTTTGTTTCCGATATGGAGCCAAAGTAGATAAATGCACTCTGAGAAGTGAGAATGACTAGCAGTTGTCTCATTAAATCGGCCAATGCAATTTCTTGTAGAAAGCTGTGATGCAAATATGTCCAAACTTTATTTACACAACTACATTTATGTGTATTATGGATTATATACCAGCCCCCCCCCCCCATTTTATGGCAAGGGTATATTTATTAATAGCTTCCCATGTTCATTTGTGACCATACGTACATACCAAGAAACATTATTCAGTTTTTCTTCGTACATACAAGAAACATTATTCAGTTTTTAATGAGTAGCATGATTAAAACTGATACATGGATCATTGAGGTTAGCGTTCCTGATACATGGATCATTGAGGTTAGCGTTCCTGATACATGCATCATTGAGGTTAGCCTTCCTGATACATGGATCATTGAGGTTAGCGTTCCTGATACATGCATCATTGAGGTTAGCGTTCCTGATACATGCATCATTGAGGTTAGCCTTCCTGATACATGCATCATTGAGGTTAGCCTTCCTGATACATGCATCATTGAGGTTAGCGTTGCCGATACATGCATCATTGAGGCTAGCGTTACTGATACATGCATCATTGAGGTTATCGTTGCTGATACATGCATCATTGAGGTTAGCGTTCCTGATACATGCATCATTGAGGTTAGCCTTCCTGATACATGCATCATTGAGGTTAGCCTTCCTGATACATGCATCATTGAGGTTAGCCTTCCTGATACATGCATCATTGAGGTTAGCGTTACTGATACATGCATCATTGAGGTTATCGTTGCTGATACATGCATCATTGAGGTTAGCGTTCCTGATACATGCATCATTGAGGTTAGCGTTACCGATACATGCATCATTGAGGTTAGCGTTACTGATACATGCATCATTGAGGTTATCGTTGCTGATACATGCATCATTGAGGTTAGCGTTGCTGATACATGCATCATTGAGGTTAGCATTCCTGATACATGCATCATTGAGGTTAGCCTTCCTGATACATGCATCATTGAGGTTAGCCTTCCTGATACATGGATCATTGAGGTTAGCGTTCCTGATACATGGATCATTGAGGTTAGTGTTACTGATACATGGATCATTGAGGGTAGCGTTACTGATACATGGATCATTGAGGTTAGCGTTACTGATACATGCATCATTGAGGTTAGCCTTCCTGATACATGCATCATTGAGGTTAGCGTTACTGATACATGGATCGTTGAGGTTAGCGTTACTGATACATGCATCATTGAGGTTAGCGTTACTGATACATGGATCATTGAGGTTAGCGTTACTGATACATGGATCGTTGAGGTTAGCGTTACTGATACATGGATCGTTGAGGTTAGCGTTCCTGATACATGCATCATTGAGGTTAGCGTTACTGATACATGCATCATTGAGGTTAGCGTTACTGATACATGCATCATTGAGGTTAGCGTTACTGATACATGGATCATTGAGGTTAGCCTTCCTGATACATGCATCATTGAGGTTAGCCTTCCTGATACATGCATCATTGAGGTTAGCCTTCCTGATACATGGATCATTGTGAGGTTAGCCTTCCTGATACATGCATCATTGAGGTTAGCCTTCCTGATACATGCATCATTGAGGTTAGCCTTCCTGATACATGCATCATTGAGGTTAGCCTTCCTGATACATGCATCATTGAGGTTAGCCTTCCTGATACATGCATCATTGAGGTTAGCCTTCCTGATACATGCATCATTGAGGTTAGCCTTCCTGATACATGCATCATTGAGGTTAGCCTTCCTGATACATGCATCATTGAGGTTAGCGTTCCTGATACATGCATCATTGAGGTTAGCCTTCCTGATACATGCATCATTGAGGTTAGCCTTCCAGGAAATGTAAATTATTGAATTTTCCAGAACCTGATCTTTCCCGTAGGTAAAAATCTGTATGTTATTGCAAATCAATAGCACACATGTCATACATAGCATGAAAATACAAATGGTTTGGGCCACAAGTTTTAACAACATTGTTGCTCGCACCAGAAAGTCCACAAACTGTTTGATTAAATTAAATGATGGAATTTCTTTCTTGAAAAGAGTATTCAAAATAAAATTCACCTAAGGGTCAGAAAAAAAATTATAAAAAGAGAAAATATTGCTTAGATTGAAACCTGGTGTTTCACCACGCCAGTAATTCTGTAGACGCATGGATGCAATGTCCAACAATATGGATTACCTGTAACACTGGAGTCATGTCAAGATAGCAGTATGGTGGAGCTTTCAATGGATAAGAGTTATGACCCATAGATCATTGAAACGTTTTATCGCACTGCGTAATTAATTGGGTTTAAGGTTTGTTTGACTTCAAACCACTTACCCTCACCACTGTAGGTCTCGAATTCTTTCATGTGAGGAAGCTATCCAGCTGGCCTATTAGTGTTTCTGCTCGAAGGGGCACCTGGGGTCTTCAACAACCAATAATAGCTGGAGTCGCCATATGAACGTTAAACCCAAAAATCAAACAAACTGCCAGAGTTATGACCCTTAGACTGTTAACCTATCCGAGTAATACAAAACCCTTAAATTGTCCAAAAAAAGGATATCACTAGGAAAAGACAGGGTATAAGCACTTAATGGTATGGCTTAAACAATATTGTATTTAACCCATTCACCAAGTAACTGATATCGATTAGTAAAGTGCAGATCCTCGATCTACACTTTTTGTAAGCCTATTTAGAGGTATGTAGTGTTGAAAGGGTTAATTCATGCAAAGTAGTCCTAACCGATACACTTTCATATAATTTTACACACAGGTCTCTATAGTCATAACAAAATAAACTCAATTTAAAATGCAACTCCACTTCACCTCAGAACGTTGTGCCTTATATATGTACCGACATTTAAAATCTAGATCCTTCGTATTGAATCTAGATCGTTCAGGGAACTGAAAGAGTAAAATAAATCCACTCATATTTCACAATCGTGTAGGATTCTCGCCGTCGGTCACCAATTGCGACAAAAACCAAATGCTAATATTTTTTTTTGGTCAAATAACTATATGGCTCTTAGTTATTTTGGCTCCAAGTTTTTCAAATTGACTCCAGTTTGTTTCAATTGGCGACAAAGGGAACCCGGAGTTTGGGCATATTTGCTTCATCAATCTTTATGTACCAGTATGCGCAAAGTTTGCAACTCGGGGTGGGGTTAGTACACGAAAAACTAAAGGATGTGAAATGATTGATTGCATTACAGTCAAACCTGTGTTAGTGTCCAATAAGCAGCCAGATATGCTATTTTATTTAGTTTTGACCTCTATTAAGCCACCACCTGCGCTATTTTATTTAGTTTTGATCTCTATTAAGCAACCACCTGCGCTATTTTATTTAGTTTTGACCTCTATTAAGCAACCAACCACCTGCGCTATTTTATTTAGTTTTGACCTCTATTAAGCAACCAACCACCTGCGCTATTTTTATTTAGTTTTGACCTCTTTTAAGCAACCAACCACCTGCACTATTTTATTTAGTTTTGACCTCTATTAAGCAACCAACCACCTGCACTATTTTTATTTAGTTTTGACCTCTTTTAAGCAACCAACCACCTGCACTATTTTATTTAGTTTTTACCTCTATTAAGCAACCAACCACCTGCGCTATTTTATTTAGTTTTGACCTCTATTAAGCAACCAACCACCTGCGCTATTTTATTTAGTTTTGACCTCTATTAAGCAACCACCTGCGCTATTTTATTTAGTTTTGACCTCTATTAAGCAACCAACCACCTGCACTATTTTTATTTAGTTTTGACCTCTATTAAGCAACCAACCACCTGCACTATTTATATTTAGTTTTGACCTCTATTAAGCAACCAACCATCTGCGCTATTTTTATTTAGTTTTGACCTCTATTAAGCAACCAACCACCTGCACTATTTTTATTTAGTTTTGACCTCTATTAAGCAACCAACCACCTGCACTATTTTTATTTAGTTTTGACCTCTATTAAGCAACCAACCACCTGCACTATTTTTATTTAGTTTTGACCTCTATTAAGCAACCAACCACCTGCGCTATTTTTATTTAGTTTTGACCTCTATTAAGCAACCAACCACCTGCACTATTTTTTATTTAGTTTTGACCTCTATTAAGCAACCAACCACCTGCGCTATTTTATTTAGTTTTGACCTCTATTAAGCAACCAACCACCTGCACTATTTTTATTTAGTTTTGACCTCTATTAAGCAACCACCTGCGATATTTTATTTAGTTTTGACCTCTATTAAGCAACCAACCACCTGCACTATTTTTATTTAGTTTTGACCTCTATTAAGCAACCACCTGCGATATTTTATTTAGTTTTGACCTCTATTAAGCAACCAACCACCTGCACTATTTTTATTTAGTTTTGACCTCTATTAAGCAACCAACCACCTGCACTATTTTTATTTAGTTTTGACCTCTTTTAAGCAGGCACCTTTTGTGATTCCCTTTTGGCTGGCTGCGTAACACATGTTTGACTGTATATAACTTGAAGCATATCCGGAAACAAACCAAGATATGCTCTTCTAATTGTGCTGCTTTATTTATACATGTTTATTGTGCATATACTAGTGATGGACGATCGGATACCCCCCCCCCCCTCCCCAACCTGTGCATATACTAGTGATGGACGATCGGATACCCCCCCCCCCCGACCTGTGCATATACTAGTGATGGACGATCGGATACCCCCCCAACCTGTGCATATACTAGTGATGGACGATCGGATACCCCCCCCCACCTGTGCATATACTGGTGATGGACGATCGGATACCCCCCCCCCACCATCATAATTGAATATTTACCAATATTATGTTTCCCTCATATTGGGGGAGAGGGATATTGTTTTTGCAGTCTGTCCGTGAGGTTGGCAGGAAGCATCAGTATGTTATCTGCTGACAGGAAGCATCGATATGTTATCTGCTGGCAGGAAGCATCGGTGCTGACAGGAAGCATCGATATGTTATCTGCTGGCAGGAAGCATCGATATGTTATCTGCTGGCAGGAAGCATCGATATGTTATCTGCTGGCAGGAAGCATCGGTGCTGACAGGAAGCATCGGTATGTTATCTGCTGGCAGGAAGCATCGGTATGTTATCTGCTGACAGGAAGCATCGATGCTGGCAGGAAGCATCGGTATGTTATCTGCTGACAGGAAGCATCGGTATGTTATCTGCTGACAGGAAGCATCGGTATGTTATCTGCTGACAGGAAGCATCGGTATGTTATCTGCTGACAGGAAGCATCGGTATGTTATCTGCTGACAGGAAGCATCGATATGTTATCTGCTGACAGGAAGCATCGGTATGTTATCTGCTGGCAGGAAGCATCGGTATGTTATCTGCTGGCAGGAAGCATCGGTGCTGACAGGAAGCATCGGTATGTTATCTGCTGACAGGAAGCATCGGTGCTGACAGGAAGCATCGGTATGTTATCTGCTGGCAGGAAGCATCGATATGTTATCTGCTGACAGGAAGCATCGGTGCTGACAGGAAGCATCGGTATGTTATCTGCTGACAGGAAGCATCGGTATGTTATCTGCTGACAGGAAGCATCGGTGCTGGCAGGAAGCATCGGTGCTGACAGGAGGCATCGATATGTTATCTGCTGGCAGGAAGCATCGGTATGTTATCTGCTGGCAGGAAGCATCGGTGCTGGCAGGAAGCATCGGTATGTTATCTGCTGAATGTGCACAACACCCGGTCGTCTAAGGCGCTTGGTAAATTAGAGCATTGTCAGGTGGATATTGCTATTTATGAATTGGGAGGGCAATGCCCACAGATACAGAAACATTTTCATCTTTATATTATAATTAAACTATAATTTATTAAGAAGCAAAACCGACATATGCACGTTTTCTCAGCCAAAGACCAGATATAATGTCTTTGCATACACATTCGATTGAAAAATCTGGAGCACTGCTTGCAGTTAAATGGTAGACATTAAAAAAATACTCTACTCTATAATAATCAACCAGGTTAACAACAGATTTGCCCATCACTAGCATATACATGTTTATAGTTTAGGGATGGCAATGATTGTTTGAACAATTACACCGTTTAATTAAATCGGGGGGAGGGGGAATATTTGTTGTCATCCCTAGTATAGACAGTGAGAATACGGGTCGATGATTGCAAGGAGTAGTAGCTATGTTCTATGAATACCGTATCCCTGTTGCATCATGGAAACTGGCAAGGAGTAGCTATGTTCTATGAATACCGTATCCCTGTTGCATCATGGAAACTGGCAAGGAGTAGCTATGTTCTATGAATACCGTATCCCTGTTGCATCATGGAAACTGGCAAGGAGTAGTAGCTATGTTCTATGAATACAGTATCCCTGTTGCATCATGGAAACTGAGCGTATTGCGTTTATTATGTTCAATGTTGTCGTAGTAGTACAAAATGCCACATTGGGGCCATGTTTGGTTACAAAACTTGATGTAGGCTTGGTTTTGTTAAGATACATTTTTTTTAGCTCCTGTGAGGTATATATACCACAATGTCATTTTTTAAACTCGAGTCATGCCATTTCCAAAATATAAGGACTCTGCAAATGAAGCAATGGACAACAATCGATCATTCCATTTTGTTAAAATACTGACCCGCAGGTAAAACCTTGTTTACTGGCTCTCGAGACCTGGTGGAATCCAATTAGTAATATATTGTACTTGGTTTCCTAGTGGGACCACTAGAAAACCAACTTTCGGTCAAGTTGGTATCGTCAAAACTCTGCTGTCTTCCATGTCGGTAGCTAAACTCATCGGGCATTGAAACACATTTTCAGTGTGAATATTTAATTTAACTGCGGTACTTTGCAAAAACTAGATGTAATTTCTACGGGTAAATTTACCAACATTTATATATAGCTGTCGCATCATTACATTTGTCACCGTATCACAAAATGGTCAGTGCTGTTGCTTTCACTTCATAAGTTGTTGCATAATAAATTATTTACAGTCTTTTAACAGGTTAGTGCTTACGTTGCCAGTAGTCGGTGACGATTATCCCCTGGTTGGTTGAGATGTTTTTAAGAATGCCATAATTTTACAGTTTCTGATTAAATTTGTTGGTCTTTACTTCAGAGTACATTATATTTTCCAACCCCGTCTAATTGGCAAAATACAACACACTAACGTGATATTTCTTTAAACCAAAGTCTCGTACCGGTAAACACACATCTTCAGGATTACTATATGAGCAAGTCACTGTAATTTATGTGCCCCCAGGATTACACAAGTCACTGTAATTTATGTGCCCCCAGGATTACACAAGTCACTGTAATTTATGTGCCCCCAGGATTATACAAGTCACTGTAATTTATGTGCCCCCAGGATGATACAAGTCACTGTAATTTATGTGCCCCCAGGATTACAATATGAGCAAGTCACTGTAATGTATGTGCCCCCAGGATTATACAAGTCGCTGTAAGTTATGTGCCCCCAGGATTACACAAGTCACTGTAATTTATGTGCCCCCATACACAAGTCACTGTAATTTATGTGCCCCCAGGATTACAATATGAGCAAGTCGCTGTAATTTATGTGCCCCCAGGATTATACAAGTCACTGTAATTTATGTGCCCCCAGGATTATACAAGTCACTGTAATTTATGTGCCCCCAGGATTATACATGTGCCCCCAGGATTATACAAGTCACTGTAATTTATGTGCCCCCAGGATTACAATATGAGCAAGTCACTGTAATGTATGTGCCCCCAGGATTATACAAGTCACTGTAATTTATGTGACCCCAGGATTACAATATGAGCAAGTCACTAATTTATGTGCCCCCAGGATTACACAAGTCACTGTAATTTATGTGCCCCCAGGATTACAATATGAGCAAGTCGCTGTAATTTATGTGCCCCCAGGATTATACAAGTCACTGTAATTTATGTGCCCCCAGGATTACAATATGAGCAAGTCACTGTAATTTATGTGCCCCCAGGATTATACAAGTCACTGTAATTTATGTGCCCCCAGGATTATACAAGTCACTGTAATTTATGTGACCCCAGGATTACAATATGAGCAAGTCACTAATTTATGTGACCCCAGGATTATACAAGTCACTGTAATTTATGTGCCCCCATACACAAGTCACTGTAATTTATGTGCCCCCAGGATTACAATATGAGCAAGTCGCTGTAATTTATGTGCCCCCAGGATTATACAAGTCACTGTAATTTATGTGCCCCCAGGATTACAATATGAGCAAGTCGCTGTAATGTATGTGCCCCCAGGATTATACAAGTCACTGTAATTTATGTGCCCCCAGGATTATACAAGTCACTGTAATTTATGTGCCCCCAGGATTATACAAGTCACTGTAATTTATGTGCCCCCAGGATTATACATGTGCCCCCATGATTATACAAGTCACTGTAATTTATGTGCCCCCAGGATTATACAAGTCACTGTAATTTATGTGCCCCCAGGATTACACAAGTCACTGTAATGTATGTGCCCCCAGGATTATACAAGTCACTGTAATGTATGTGACACCAGGATTATACATGTGCCCCCAGGATTACACAAGTCACTGTAATTTATGTGCCCAGATTACACAAGTCACTGTAATTGATGTGCCCCCAGGATTACACAAGTCATTGTAATTTATGCCCCCCCCAGGATTATACAAGTAATTGTAATTTATGTGCCCCCAGGATTACAATATGAGCAAGTCACTAATTTATGTGACCCCAGGATTATACAAGTCACTGTAATTTATGTGCCCCCAGGATTATACAAGTCACTGTAAGTTATGTGCCCCCAAGATTACAATATGAGCAAGTCACTGTAATTTATGTGACACCAGGATTATACAAGTCACTGTAATTTATGTGCCCCCAGGATTACACAAGTCACTGTAAGTTATGTGCCCCCAAGATTACAATATGAGCAAGTCACTGTAATGTATGTGCCCCCAGGATTACACAAGTCACTGTAATTTATGTGCCCCCATGATTACAATATGAGCAAGTCACTGTAATTTATGTGCCCCCAGGATTACACAAGTCACCCCAGGATTACACAAGTCACTGTAATTTATGTGCCCCCATACACAAGTCACTGTAATTTATGTGCCCCCAGGATTACAATATGAGCAAGTCGCTGTAATTTATGTGCCCCCAGGATTATACAAGTCACTGTAATTTATGTGCCCCCAGGATTATACAAGTCACTGTAATTTATGTGCCCCCAGGATTATACATGTGCCCCCAGGATTATACAAGTCACTGTAATTTATGTGCCCCCAGGATTACACAAGTCACTGTAATGTATGTGCCCCCAGGATTATACAAGTCACTGTAATGTATGTGACACCAGGATTATACATGTGCCCCCAGGATACACAATCACTGTAATTTATGTGCCCCAGGATTACACAAGTCACTGTAATTGATGTGCCCCAGGATTACACAAGTCATTGTAATTTATGCCCCCCCCCCAGGATTATACAAGTAATTGTAATTTATGTGCCCCCAGGATTACAATATGAGCAAGTCACTAATTATGTGACCCCAGGATTATACAAGTCACTGTAATTTATGTGCCCAGGATTATACAAGTCACTGTAAGTTATTGACCCCAGGATTACACAAGTCACTGTAATTTATGTGCCCCCAGGATTACACAAGTCACTGTAATTTATGTGCCCCAGGATTACACAAGTCACTAAGTATGCCCCAAGATTACAAAGACAAGTCACTGTAATGTATGTGCCCCAGGATACACAAGTCACGTAATTATGTGCCCCCATGATTACAATATAGCAAGTCACTAATTTATGTGCCCCCGGATACACAAGTACCCCAGATACAAAGTCACTGTATTTAGTGCCCCCATACACAGTCACTGTAATTTAGTGCCCCCAGGATTACAATATGAGCAAGTCGCTGTAATTTATGTGCCCCCAGGATTATACAAGTCACTGTAATTTATGTGCCCCAGGATTACAATGAGCAAGTCCTGTAATTTATGTGCCCCCAGGATTATACAAGTCACTGTAATTTATGTGCCCCCAGGATTATACATGTGCCCCCATGATTATACAAGTCACTGTAATTTATGTGCCCCCAGGATTACACAAGTCACTGTAATGTATGTGCCCCCAGGATTACACAAGTCACTGTAATTTATGTGCCCCCAGGATGATACAAGTCACTGTAATTTATGTGCCCCCAGGATGATACAAGTCACTGTAATTTATGTGCCCCCAGGATTACACAAGTCACGGATTACACAAGTCACTGTAATTTATGTGCCCCAGGATTACACAAGTCACTGTAATTTATGTGACCCCAGGATTACAAGAGCAAGTCACTGTAATTATGTGCCCCCAGGATTATACAAGTCACTGTAATTTATGTGCCCCACCACCCCAGGATTACACAAGTCATTGTAATTTATGCCCCCCCCCCAGGATTATACAAGTAATTGTAATTTATGTGCCCCCAGGATTACAATATGAGCAAGCACGTAATTTATGTGACCCAGGATTACACAAGTCACTGTAATTTATGTGCCCCCAGGATTATACAAGTCACTGTAAGTTATGTGCCCCAGGATTACAATATGAGCAAGTCACTGTAATTTATTGACACCAGGATTATACAAGTCACTGTAATTTATGTGCCCCAGGATTACACAAGTCACTGTAATTTATGTGCCCCCAGGATTATACAAGTCACTGTAATTTATGTGCCCCCAGGATTACACAAGTCACTGTAATTTATGTGACCCCAGGATTACACAAGTCACTGTAATTTATGTGCCCCCAGGATTACACAAGTCACTGTAATTTATGTGACCCCAGGACCGCTGTCGGTCGCATAAAAAGTAAATCTGGCTCCAAAAATCTTCAGTTGGCGAAAATCCATGGCGCATGCCATAAATATCGGCAAAATAACATTGTTCAAGAAACATAATCAGCCGAAAATCCATGAAAGCGAAGGTCGCGTGTTCGGTCACGCGTGCGATGATGACAAGCGTTTGTTTATTGGAAATCAGCTGTTTGGCACTTGATTGCATGGGGTGTTGAGAAGTTGGTGACATTTTAATTACGGATAATTGGATTAAATGGCGGTATTTAATCATACAACTGATTAGCACAGATATTGCTGTACATCAGAATTCGATAATGCAGTGTTTTCTCACTGTGCGTTTCTTGCGGTTTTGATGCAATGAAATGGACAGAGACGCAATGAGAATCATTGAATGCGTTAGTAGTATGGGCCTCACTTTACATGTAAACAAACGAGCGCCATTTTAAATTATATTTATAGTAACTCATTTGCATATAAGGTAATATAAAGTAGGTCACGCGCGTGCGGGTTTATTTTTAGTATACGCGTCACTATAGAGCCACCTCCTTATTGATGACGTATGTGTATCGCGCAACTACTGAGCGCGGCGTCCATGTACGAAGACGTACCTCTATGTAACGTTCGGTGGCCATCTTGGATGATCTAGTTATAGTAACAGATTTGCGTATAAGTCTCTACGCGAGAGCGGCGTCCATTTTGGATGGCCTTATAGGTTATTTTTTAGCGACCATGACGTAAACCAAAAATAATCGCCAATGACAGTCGAGTACAAATGTTTAAATACGTTCGTTCCGTATCGAGACGAACCATTTTACCATAGGCGTGATGATGAAAACACCGTTTATACTTTCGACCCACGCGATCGAAAAACACCTGAATGTGTACGATTTCGACACCTCCGTGTTTCTTAGCGGGCGACTCATGTACGATTGCGTACAAACATGCCTGGATAAGCCGGATGGAGTTAAGCAAAGCGGGAAACGAACTGAACTGACAAAAACGTTCTTTTACGACATCGGTATACTGGGATATACTGATCGGTATAGTAACAGAGTGAAAGTGGTGTATAAGAAAACGAAGCGCCTACACTACGTTATTACTACATACCCGATTGCACCGACCAATGAGAGCGTGTCTATAAATAGACACCAATGGGAACGAACAGCTCTATAAATAGCAATCGCGTACGTTTCTATAAATATCGACCAATTGGAACGAACCGATCCATAAATAGCAATTACGTACGCTTCTATAAATATCGACCAATTAGAATGGACTTAAACCTATAAAAGACGGCGTAACTTTAGTTAGTGTCATTAGAGTTTCTACGCTCGAACAACCAACATGACTAGATGCAAACTAAGCCTAAGCAACGGTCGTTACGTGCAGGTGAACGAATGGAAAGGGGAGCTTAGAGTCGACTTACGAGAATGGCAAGACGACAACCTGACGAAAAAGGGTATTAGTTTAACCTTGATGCGATGGAAGAACTTGGTTGATCAGCTAGAGTTTGTGGACAAGGTCTTAGAGAACAGAGAAGCGTTTGAACTGCATTTGTGCGGAAACCTTATCGTGCAGGAGGGGAACTTGTGCGTGGATATCAGACAGTACTGGAAGCCCGAGACGGAGGTGGTGCCTACAAAAGAGGGGCTATGTTTAAGGACCTTTGAATATAAACGATTGAAGGAACTGATACCCGAGATTGGAAAGGCGTTACCCGAATTGGACGCTGTGGTACCGTGCGCCCTAAGGAGCGATCACATGAACCAATTAGGAGCGGCACAGTGTCCGGAATGTAACCCGAATGACTTTGTAAACTGGTAAATAACGCTCTAAAATGGTATGAACTTGTAAAAATAGCAACCAATGGGCTACAAGTTCTAAAAATAATCACCAATCACAAACGTTGAAGTTGTATATAATTGGGCCGTTTTTCGATAACACCGCACTTCCGAAGTCAGTGGCTAACCATCAACATGAACATTTTCACTCAGAGCGATTCAACCAAAGTGTCTCAGTTTTCCATGTCTGAGATGATGTTTTACGAAGATCGACTGCAGAGTTTTGAACACTGGTCGAAACAGATCGAACCGAATAAAATGTCATTGGCTAAAGCGGGCTTCTATTATACCGGAAGCGCAGATAAAGTTACCTGTTTCTCTTGCGGTGTGAAGGTGATGTCGTGGGAGCCCTCGGATCAGCCATGGGAAGTACACGAAAAATGGTCTCCGACGTGTATATACTTGAAAATGACTGGCTACAAAAATGGAGATACCAGCTTGTTCGCTCCCGGATTTATCCCAGCCAGTAAGAACGCACCAGTTACATTTGGACACAATACTGGATTTAGTTTCGGATTTGGTACACAGGCTCCCTCACGCGGCCATGGAGCGTTTGCGTTAGATGGACAGCAAACTAACAAAACTTCATCATTCGGACCAAACAGTGTTACTGGAGCTAATTTGTTTGTTAGACGTTAGACATGTTTGGACTCGTGTGCGTGACAATGTCTTTAATTAATGACTTGGAATGGTGGTTTAGATATAGACAGTTGAGGAGAGAAGCCGTGGAGGGCGCAGATAGACTTATCGAAATATTAGAACTATATGTAGAACCAATGTATGCCACTGTGTTATAAAATAATGTACATATAATAACAATGTAAATTTACACACACCTTTGTTGTATTTGTAGGAATACTTAAGAATATGAACTCGTCTAGTAATTAATAATCAGTATGGAATGTATACAAATTATAGATTGTGTCCATATTATACCGAGATTCTGATTACTTTAGACGCTACCGTTCCCTGCTAAGGTCGCTAAAGAGTGTTTGGGTCTCATTCGCACGTAAGAAACAGATACTCTTGATGAGACATACGCTTGTACCAAGAATATTGAGACAACATTATTTACGTTACGCCATCCTTTAGACGAAATAAGATCTACAGAAGACTAGACCCGTAATGTTGAATTGGAAACAGTATTTATCATCATTGTATTATAATTCCAAGAATCCAGCTAGTTTTTCTGGCCCCGAGAAGCTCTATCAGTATGTCAAGGGAGAAGGCAAACATAAAATCGGTAGACACAGAATCAGAAAATGGCTGCAAGATCAAGAATCTTACTCCCTAACCAGAGGAGCCAGACGACATTTTAAGCGTTCTAGAGTAGTTGTGGACGGTGTAGACAGTCTCTGTGGGACATGGATTTGATGGATATGGTTAACATGTCGAAGCAGAATGACGGGTACCAATACGTATTGGTAGCCATAGACGTGTTTTCACGCTTTGCTCACGTTCAACCAGTTAAAAGTAAAAAAGGACAAGATGTAGTAGACGCTTTAACGCGAGTACTATCGGGTCCACGGAAACCAAACACGGTTCGTACAGATCGAGGCATGGAGTTCAGAAGCAAAGACGTTAATAAGTTTTACGAGACCAAAATATACACCACTACTACGCTCTGAACACTGAGACCAAAGCCAATTACAGCGAACGTTTAATAAAGACCTTAAAACATAAGCTATTTAGGTACCTGATGAAAATCAGAAAGCAGCGTTACATAGACGCTCTTCAAGACACGGCGCACAGCTACAACCACACGATACATCGCAGCTTAGGCACCTCACCCAACACCATCAGTACAGAAAATGAATGCGAAAGGCGTTTGCAACAGTATTTACTGAGAACCAAAGGAATCTCAACAACGAGTAAACAGAGAAGATACAAATTTAAACTAGGACAAACAGTACGTTTATCCCACGTGAGAAGAGTGTTTGACAGAGAATATTCTCAAAAGTGGACAGGCGAAATATTCAAAGTGAAGACCCGTTTTAGAAGAGAGGGCCTACCTGTCTATACCCTGGTGGAATGGGACGACGAGGATAGTGTGGATGGTACGTTTTACGAGCAGGAACTGCAAGCCGTGAATGTAGATGAGACCACCGAGTATCATATCGAAAAAGTGCTTAAGAAGCGAATGCGAAATAAACAACGAGAAGTATTGGTCCGCTGGCTACATTGGCCTAAAAAGTACGAAAGTTGGATTCCTGAATCAGACGTTAATCGATATTCTTAAAGTTTCTGTATCGTATCTAAAAAATAAAACTATCACGTGATTCGTTCTTTTTTATAATATACATACCCTGGGGCATTATTTCTTCAGTCTGTCCTCGGACTTGTAAGAGATAACATCATGTATTTAACCAACGTGGTGTGTAGCGCTAATATAGGTTGTATGATAGATCTACGACGATTGTGCTATAGTATATCAGACGTTAGATACGATCCCCGTCGGTTTCCCGGACTGATATGGCAACATAGGAAGATTGGAGGAAACTGTTTAGTGTTTTCCAGCGGAGCCATAAACTGTAACGGAAAGGCCACCAGTTTCGAAGAAGGTTTTAAAAGACTGAGGAGATACGCCAGAAGATTACAAAAACTGGGTCTAAAGGTCGAATTAAAAGACGTAAAGTGTATAACCGTTTCAGCTAGTCACGCGTTAAGCGCTGACCTGAATTTGGAACTTTTAGCCAAGGAAAGACTATCCATTTACGAACCGGAGTTGTTTCCCACTGTCAAATTTAAGACACAAGGGGTGACCTTTAGTTTTCGTAGCGGTAAGATAGTGATCACCGGCATTAAACGGAAGTCTCAAATCGACGATGTAGTCAACCCGGTATTCATTGAACTGGAACTTTATACACGATAGACGTAAGAAGACGAAGAACGCTATCCTATTATCGGCATGTAACGTTCCGAAGTGTATCCGTCTATCCATTATTTGACGACCTTGAGAGACGCTAGCGATACGGATCGCAAAAGAATGTTACTAAACATTAATGGCCGTCAATTGTCGGCTATAGGACAGGTGGCTAAGAGATTGATAAATGGGACAATTAATCCTTTGAGAAGAGACGTTAGAGTGTTGGAAAGACGAAGAATGATGCTAAAAGCTATGGCTTCAGCTAGAGTAAGTTCAGACAGGAAAAAGAGTCTGGTAAAACGGTATCATTCCGTCATACCCGTGATGCTAAACAGCGTTTACTTGATTCAGACGGTGTTAGACGAAGTGAAGACATGCTAGAAACATCGTAAGAATGAGTAGCAGTTTATAAAGCTTAATCATGTACGACCTTCACCTGTACCTAAGTAGCCAGGATTCACTCGATATACGTAAGAATAACAATCCATCAGACTTTTGGATTCAGTTCCCACGAACTTATACTCTCGAAGGTCATTGGATGTGCACCGTGAAAGAGATATCATTCACCTCTAATTTCACGCCAAAGAGCTCAAGACTGTATCTCTGCTGCGATATAGTGGAAGAGTCCTACGTCAGAGAAACCTCGCTTCCGGTGTTGAGAAATATCGAGATTCAGAGCCGTTACAAGAAACTAAAGGCGTCAGAGTTTAGCAGTCCGACGTACGTACCCGTGAAAGTCACAAATTTGAATACAATCAGACTATACTTGCTGGACGAACATTTAAACCAGGTCGAGTTTCAGTCCAGCGATCTTCACTGCGTTCTGCATTTGCAAAGGAGAGAATGGGTTCGATAGAAGTATACGACTACAAACAACAGAAATGGGTACCTTACGTACCCGACTATGATAAATGGTATTAACATTTTAAGGACATGAGAGACGGCTACGTACAACCCGATCATTTAGGACGGTATATAGTGGGAAGTGGTTCTAGAAACAGAAGATTAAAGGAAGAAGAACAGAGTCGTCCAATAGTCAAACTAGTGTCACCCGTAGCTCAAGCGACCGAGATTGCCAAAGCTGAAGTAGAAAGAGAGCGGAAGAAGGAAGATGGTAAAAAGCGTAAGAACACGAAAAGCGTACTGTCTATATCAAAACGTACAAAACGCAATATCTACGATCCTGAAGACCAGGCATACTAGTAAAATATGAACCAAGACGACTTTCACCGAGACGAATTATCTCTATTTGTTGCATCGCCTTCGGATGCTTTTATACAGTCGAGAGAATGGATCGAATATCGACTCATCAATCAAATTACGGAAACTTCCGTTCTGGAGTTTAACATTCCGCCGCAGTCATCGGCTTACGTCGACCTCAAGAGAAGCGTCCTGAACGTCAAGTTGAGGATCGTCGGTGAGGATGGTACGCCTATAGAACATTCGGTCGTAGCGGGGCTCATCAATATGCCCCTACACACTATATTTAGGCAGGTGGACGTCACCTTTCAACAGACTCAGATATCTAACGACGGAACCGACTACCCTTACAAAGCCTACATAGACACGATTCTGAAGACCAACAGAGATATCCAACAAAACGTATTGAGAAGTCAGATGTTTTACAAAGATGTAGGAACCGATACTGCCGATGCCAAGACGGGCCCTAATTCAGGACTATTTATTAGATATACTAGAACGTTAGGAGGGAAAATCGTGGATTTGGAGGGACCATTGCTTTTGGATTTTTTCAACAGTCCAAACTTCTCATCAACGGCGTATCGATAGGTCTCAAACTGTGGTCGGGACAGAACTCCTTCAGACTGTTGTCAGACTCTATAAATCCGAAAGAAAAAGTACAGATTGTGGACGCCCGTTTTAAGCTATGCGTCCAACGTCTCAACAGTGCGGTCATATTAGCGCACGAAAAACTCATTCAAGACCAACCTGCCATCTACCCTCACCTACGTTCAGAGATCAAGACGACATCCATCGCAGCAGGACAGTATAGCTACAGCTCGGACGACATTTTTCAAGGATTAGTACCCAATAAACTGATCGTGGGACAAGTAGCCAGTGCAGCGTATACGGGAGACTACGGCAAGAACACGTTCTACTTTCAGAATTATGACTGTAGTTCAATGGGCCTGTACGTGGATGGCCAGTCTTATCCCTCACAACCATTACAGCCTAATTACGGAGCCAATCAGTACGTAGACTGCTACAGGACATTAACCATATTCAGGAACGATATCAACGTGGACAGGGACAATAAAACGTTACTGTCTGTACGTGATGGATATCGATCCGTTCTACACGTTCAACACCAAAAGAAAAGGACATTGCATTGTTGTCTGGAACTCAAGTTTGGCACCGCCTTACCAGAGAGTGTCACCTTGATTATGTACGCAACTTTCCCTGAAATTCTCAACATTAACGGTGCCAGGGGAGTGTTTGTAAAATGAATAATTGGCAGTTAAAGGAACTCCTGAGACAATATCCAGTCACTATATGCGCTGCCGATCAAGTTAGAATACAAAGGGGACGCTTCGTTATTTCAAACACAGACACCAGAGACGGCCCGGGTAAACATTGGGTAACGTTCTACTTTCCAGTCAGAGGACCCTACGAATTTTTCGATTCTCTAGGAAGAAAACCAATGGACTATGATGCGGGCTTCGAAACAATATTACAAAGACACTATTTTATGAATTGTGACCAGCTACAACGTTCCAACTCGGACATGTGCGGACTTTACTGCGTGTACTACGTCATGAATCGATCTGTCGGAATGTCAATGAAGGACATAGTGAAACCATTTCAAGTTCACGGACTGTCAAGGAATGATGACTATATTGAGACATTTTTAAAGAAAAACAAATAAAATGTATCTTTTTGTGAATTTTATTATGTATATAGATCGTATAATAAATTATTAGAATAGAACTTTATCGTCTTTATTGGTCATTCAAAATGATATCCAGTCTATTGGCAAACTGGTCTTTTGTTTCTTTACCATAGGTTTCTTCTTCTTCTTTTCAACGTCTGTTTTCCCCTCTTGTTTTCACGTTCACCGGGTGGTGGTAATAAAGCGATGTCCTTATACGTCCTAGGTTTCACGGGGTCCTTATTCTTAGGTGTGTCCTGGAGCAAACGTTGGTACTTTTCGTAGGGAATTAGTATTAGTTTCTCCATTACTGTAACACCGATTCCAAATAAACTGAGGAAATGTTCACCAATGCACACACAATACGCTGTTTGTTCTTTATAGCTTCATTCTTCTGTCGATATCCCACTTTTCTATTGCCCAGAAGATGAATAAGTAGCCTGTGACGTTTCAGTCGGTTCTTTTCGGTAGGTGATAATCTAATTGTGGACTTGATGATGTTGTATGCGATCTGACCTATGGCTCTAAGTTGAATTCTGGTTATAGTGCGTAGTAACGCTTTTCTCTGCGTCGTGGATGTCTGTATTATAAGTTGTAAGAAATGGCGCTGTTGCTTTATAAGTTCAACCATGGTTACTCTTACGTCTGAATTTCTTCTTCTTACGTCAATCTATAGATTATGGGATCTTGTCCCGGAAAGATGTCCGTCCTAAGGCGATATCTGTCGTCACTGTGAGGAGAGTTGGCGTCCCATAATTCCCACTTGCGATACGTCTCTCAAGTTTTTCATCAATACCATGTACCAAGTATTTAAGGCGATAGTTCTGGAGTGTTTTCCTCTAGGGTACAAATTCTGGGTAATTAAAATAACACTGACGCATTTATGGTGCGTTCCTTGCGTAAACAACAGTTCCATTTCTTTGTTTTGTACAACGTCGTGTACCAAATCGTCAATAACGATCAATTTATGACGTCTGTCGCGCGTAAGCGTATCCAATTCTTCTGACGTCGGTAATCCTAGTTTACTGGTAAAGTTCGGTACGGTTTGTTCCATCTCATCAAAGATCCGTTGATGTATACCGTAACAGTATAAGACGTGAGAAGGAGGATCTCTGGCGTACATGCGAGGTAAATTCTTTAAAAACCTGTACACCCACTGAGTTTTACCGCTTCCTGTTTGACCACTGATACACATACTGGAACACGGTTCAAATGGCAACAACGACTTCAATATTTCTTTAACCTTGGACTAGGTAGAGCGCAACCGATACAACTGCTCAACAAACTTATCCACAACTCGTTGGTACCGTTTTGAAGTGACAAGTTTATGATAGACGTAATTATGATGACGTAGACGATAATCATTTGACTAAAGTAGACAATTTCGGCTTGGGGTACCCTAGTTCCTAATAATTGCCACCTGTCTCCATCGGATCTGTTTTCTTCGTCGGGTTTGGGAAAGTTAATGAAAGTTTCCCTTTCGGGCGTATTAGATTCGATGTTGTTCATGTTCTTACGTACTATGTAATACAAATGAGAGGCAATGTATTCTTACGTACTTTTATTCTTATCATACAAATCAAATGATGACAAAAACCAAATGCTAATGACATTAATTGCGATTATAGCGTCACATATCGAAACGATGGAGACAAAAACTTAAATGACAAAGGCAAAAACTGAAATGACAATGACAAAAACTGAAATAACAATGACAAAAACTGAAACGCTTGTGTCAAAAACTGAAACGCTTGTGTCAGAAACTGAAACGCTTGTGTCAGAAACTGAAACGCTTGTGTCAGAAACTGAAACGCTAGTGTCAAAAACTGAAACGGACTCTATGGAGAATTACGTGTTTAAGGGTAAAAACTGAAACGCTTGTGTCAGAAACTGAAACGCTAGTGTCAAAAACTGAAACGCTTGTGTCAGAAACTGAAACGCTTGTGTCAGAAACTGAAACGCTAGTGTCAAAAACTGAAACGCTAATGTCAAAAAATTGAAATGTTAGATACAAAAACTGAAACGCTAAGGTGTAATACATGTTCTGACGACATAATGCTATGGTAAGGTCCATGTTTTGTGTTGGAAGATGCGGGACACGATAATTAGTCAGGGGGATGTTTAACTACGTAAGAATAGAACTTACCAAATCAATTTGTTGTTAGACACCAATCCGATACCATCCGTTTTATTGTCGTCTTTACACGCCAGTATGGAATCTACACCAAGAACGAAGATCACTGAGTGGCTATGGATCCTTTTTACGATTGTGACGTGTATTGCCATACCGGCGATTGTTTTAATCTCTGTTGCAACCGTTTATCAAAATACAGACGATGAAGAGGGAATTTCAAATCAAACCACCTGTTCGTACACAAAGCAATTTACTTTATCGGGAAATGTGTTCGCTACTATATGTGCGATAGGAGGAACTGTGGTGTTGGATATAAGGCGATTTATTAACGGTACAGCTTCGATCACGGGTATTGGATTGAATATACAGCAGTGGAACGTGTTAAAAAAAATAATGTTACCAGAGTTATAGTGAATTCTTATACCGTATAATATATGTAAATAAACCCTGTCAAACTTTCGTTTTTCTTTTCGTCATAGTTTACCACCACCATCACATCACCCTAAAGGGTGTTGTTCAAGTTCTTACAGAAAAAACATAATACGCTGTATTTGGATGTATTTTTATTTATATGTAACACAAATCAAATTTATAATACAAATGACAAAGATAACAATGACAACATTCAATAAACGGTTCAAACATTCATACATAGTTCTGTATTTTAAAATCCATAGGGCACAGTATCAAATTCGTCTATTCGTCTTCGTTTTGTGTACACCATTTGGTACTTTTTTTCTTCTTCTCTATTGTACAATTTTCTCTTCATTTTGTCTCTACATATTTTCTTCGGATTGGTAACAGTGATGGATTTGTCACTTACCGCTTCAATCACAATATTTCTCACAGATTCAAAATTAATTAGACGACTATTGGTGTAGTTTAAGGTAAAGCCTCTCACTTTACACGTTTCCTTCCCAGAGTTAGTTTT
>CM026400.1:51791359-51832048 GCA_014843695.1 Archivesica marissinica
GACAAGTCGATTTTAGCTGTACTTGTTCACGGACAAGTCGATTTTAGCTGTACTTGTTCACGGACAAGTCGATTTTAGCTGTACTTGTTCACGGACAAGTCGATTTTAGCTGTACTTGTTCACGGACAAGTCGATTTTAGCTGTACTTGTTTACGGACAAGTCGATTTTAGCTGTACTTGTTTACGGACAAGTCGATTTTAGCTGTACTTATTCACGGACAAGTCGATTTTAGCTGTACTTGTTCACAGGCAAGTCGATTTTAGCTGTACTTGTTCACGGACAAGTCGATTTTAGCTGTACTTGTTTACGGACAAGTCGATTTTAGCTGTACTTGTTAACGGACAAGTCGATTTTAGCTGTACTTGTTCACGGACAAGTCGATTTTAGCTGTACTTGTTCACGGACAAGTCGATTTTAGCTGTACTTGTTTACGGACAAGTCGATTTTAGCTGTACTTGTTTACGGACAAGTCGATTTTAGCTGTACTTGTTTACGGACAAGTCGATTTTAGCTGTACTTGTTCATGCTATACTTGTTCATGGACAAGTCAATTTTAGCTGTACTTGTTTACGGACAAGTTGATATTAGCTGTACTTGTTCATGCTATACTTGTTCACGGACAAGTCAATTTTAGCTGTACTTGTTTACGGACAAGTCGATTTTAGCTGTACTTGTTCACAGACAAGTCGATTTTAGCTGTACTTGTTCATGGACAAGTCGATTTTAGCTGTGCTTTATAATAGGCCAGTGCATCTTACTTGACAAAATCTGGTATGAAATTTGAAAAAAAAAGTAATAAAATATTTTTTTATTTCTTTTTTTTAGGGAGAAGTCAGGGTCGCTAGGGCGACTATTTCACCCAAGTCGCCCTCTAGAATGAGCCCTGCTAACATAGAAATGAGATATTGAAATGAACCTGTTAGAGTCTGGATGGTCTATATTAAAGTCTATACTAGAAGCCACTGATGTCCGGTGGACAGATTCCACAGTCCTTGGTCGTTCGTACAGGTACTCGTGTACATTTGGTATCTTGTTCATCAGTTTTACACGACGCTGTAATGTGCGACTCGGCGATGGCTGGTAGGACCTAGTTTCTACAAGTATCGGATAAAACATTTATTTAGAGGATAATACACGGCTGAGCCGAGTCGTGAGAATCGGCCCGCAGGAAGCATAACGGCTAGGCACCGCTCTGAAGTGCATTAACGTCTATAATACATACAGGCTAAAGTCTTTGGGCTGCTATGCGACCAAGGGCTGATTATCACTTTATCGACACCGCTCTGAAGTGTATTAACATCTATAATACATACAGGCTAAAGTCTTTGGGCTGCTATGCGACCAAGGGCTGATTATCACTTTATCGACACCGCTCTGAAGTGTATTAACATCTATAATACATACGGGCTAAAGCCTTTGGGCTGTTATGCGACCAAGGGCTGAATATCACTTTATCGGCACAGCTCTGACGTGTATAATACATACGTTACTATATATAGGCGACTGCTAGTGTCAAACTACTCACTATTATACCATTATTTCTGGTCACGTCTATGAATGCATTATCCGTCTCTTGTAATTACAAACAACGTATATGTAACCTTTAATACAAAGTTAATACAAAGTGGAAGTCGTGATAGCGCAGTGGATGCGCGTTCGCTTCAGGTGCGAAAGGTCCGGAGTTTGAGCCCCGCTGGAGCCATTACGATTGTGCCCTTAGGCAAGGCATTTAAATTCCACATTGCCTCTTCTCTCTCCCTCGTGGCGATGGATTCCATCAGGAATGAGGTCTCGAGAGTGATTAATATAAGTTAAAAGAACTTGTTTCGCAATAGAGCTAAAATAAAATTTGTATAAACTATTACCAATACAAAGTTAATTTCTTACATTTAAATTTTTAGTTTACATCAGCCTGACATAATTATCAGGTCAATTACCATAAATATGATAAAAAAGACGTCAAAGATAACCATTTGCATCATGTGATGTGATTCAGAGGGCCATTTGCGTCATGTGATGTGATTCAGAGGGCCATTTGCGTCATGTGATGTGATTCAGAGGGCCATTTGCGTCATGTGATGTGATTCAGAGGGCCATTTGTGTCATGTGATGTGATTCAGAGGGCCATTTGCGTCATGTGATGTGATTCAGAGGGCCATTTGCGTCATGTGATGTGATTCAGAGGACCATTTGCGTCATGTGATGTGATTCAGAGGGCCATTTGCGTCATGTGATGTGATTCAGAGGGCCATTTGTGTCATGTGATGTGATTCAGAGGGCCATTTGCGTCATGTGATGTGATTCAGAGGGCCATTTGTGTCATGTGATGTGATTCAGAGGGCCATTTGCGTCATGTGAATGTGATTCAGAGGGCCATTTGCGTCATGTGATGTGATTCAGAGGGCCATTTGCATCATGTGATGTGATTCAGAGGACCATTTGCGTCATGTGATGTGATTCAGAGGACCATTTGCGTCATGTGATGTGATTCAGAGGACCATTTGCGTCATGTGATGTGATTCAGAGGACCATTTGCGTCATGTGATGTGATTCAGAGGGCCATTTGCGTCATGTGATGTGATTCAGAGGGCCATTTGCGTCATGTGATGTGATTCAGAGGGCCAATTACTGATAATTCACCCTGATAAGTGGCCTTCACGTGAGGGCCGATTACTTCAGAATGCCCTGGCAAGGGCTGTAATCACCGAAAATACCTGTGTGTGTGTTTTACGTTTATTTATCGTCGCTTCCGGTTGCCCATATGAGCGACGCCTCCTGAAGAGATCAGTCATTTTAGATTTTTGGAGGATAGTGCAATGATACAGACAGAGACCCATTCTAGAGTCTCCTCTGGTTCTTTTACGTGCACGGTGTAAAGCACCGACACAAGACCTCGGCCGAAAATGCCATAGATTTTGTTACTATTTATAGTAACATATGTATTGTACTAAAATAAATAGCATCAGTACAGATTATCGCAATAAATCGAGTATCAGAAATTGATCTCCAATGATCTTCGTAGTGATGGAAACGAATATTCGAATATTCGTTTGAACCTCCAAATACCTCCGAATATATGGCTGAACAGTGCTTATTACCGGTAGTGATAATGGCCGAAGTATCATGATAGTTGCCCGAGGGCGTTAGCAATAATCTAGAGTTTAATACCAACATCAACATTCTACCATTAACAGCATATCCATCTTCATTACCGTAATCCTTTGCATATAGGTCGCTAGGGAGAATAAGATGCAGTTAAAATAACAGAAAACATTCCAGGGAAAAAAGCTTAGTTTCATCTATAAAACGCACCTGATTTTAGAGAATAGAAAATAAGCAAAAGTTATGACAAAGAAAAGATAACGGGACATTTTGTGATTCATAAGCATTACGAAACCATGATAATGACTTTTAGGTATAAGACTACTAAAATAAGAATGTGCGACATGCGTCAGCAAGATGAGCAATGCAAATTGAGTTCTAAACTGAAATATAACACGCAACTTATGGGCACAATTTTGTATGAAAAAACATGCGTCTTATACATACACGATTACGGTACAATTTTCTATGTTGTGGTGATTACCTGAGACGATGCCTCTACATTTATCAATCTTTGGACCTTCAACAGTCACTGGGTATAACGACTTCAGTCTGAAATGGTAACGCACATCAATGTATTGGTTTGCTTAGTTTGTATGCTTGTTAATTCATGTGCAAAGTGCAAATAAAGTGTTTATATATATATATTCCCAAAAATGGGTGAAATTTACACTTTTTGTTGAAAATTTCGTTTTTTTTTTACAACATTTGAGGGCACATCAAATATAAGCTGCACCGTATTTCAACAATAGTTTGTTTGTTTGTGGGGGTTTAATGTAATGTCATATGGCAACTCTCCAGCTACTACTGGTGCAGAAAGACCCGGGTGCCCTTCCCAGCAGTATATCAGGCACGGACTGGCACCAGGGTAGAACCACCCACCTTCAGCAATCCAGCTTCTTCACATGAAAGAAGTTGACACTCCCAGTGGGATTCGAACCTACAACGGTGAAGTCAACACCGTAATACCTCGGCCACGGAGGTCTCATTTTAGACAAGAAAGATGTCCACATTCTATGACTGCATGCCTCCCAACAGGGCTTTGACAGAATAAAGGTGGTTTAGTGCACCTACTTAGCATGTGTTTTATGTTTATTTATTGTCGCTACCGGTTGCCCATATGAGCGACGACTCCTGATGTCATTTTAGATTTTTGGAGAATAGTGCAATGATACAGACAGAGACCCATTCCAGAGTCTCCTCTGGTTCTTTTACATGCACAGTGTAAAGCACCGACACGGGACCTCGGACTAAAGTCCCATCTGAAAGACTGTTTATTTTTATTAGGGTCAGACGGGGGATTGAACCTGCGATCCCTGGATTACCAGTCCAGCCTGTTACAACTGGACTACAGATCCGTCTGTGTAATATAGCAAATAAATCCAGTCTATTTATAAAGATATTCTCTGGCGATGTATTCAATCAAAGTGAAAGGGGAGATAATATAGTAACCACACCATAGAGAGTTATAGTTCTTGTTTTACACTGCATCTCATTGACCTCTAACACTGTTTTCATACTCGGAACATAAAATCGTTTCACCCAGAAAATTCTGGTTTGTCACGGTCAAAACATATGGAATATCCAAGTTTCAACACAACACTTACTTTCCTTTCTGTAGTTTTCCCGAGACTTTGTGAGCATCTTTCACACTGGCTACTGACAACATCCTGTGCACATGGAATGCTGCAAGGGCCGTCCTTTCTTTCATGCCCATTGATGGAGTCCGTCTCTCGTCCTGTCAAAATTATTCAAATTCTACTTTTGAATATACAGTCAAACTTGTATTAAGAGACCAACAAAGGGAAGGGCTCTAAGCAGGAATGGTCTCTTACTGGGGATATTTGTTTGTTTCAGTGTACAGTCAAACTTCTCCAGAGCAAACACCATACGGATATGCCCAAGATTGGTTGTAGAGAGGTTGTTGTTCTACAGAGGTTCAACTTTTTGAAGTTTGGAAATGCGGGAAGTCAGTTTTGTCTGTTATGATTGCTCATACTGATTTAATCGAATTTTCTGTTATGCTTTCCAATGAATGATTTGTGTTTTCTCAGTGAAAGAAAACTCCATCTTCCACTGTACTCAAACTGAACGATGACATTTTCTCCGTCACTGTGTGAGTTTCGTATTCCTCCGCGATTGGATGTACTTTTGTTTTTTAGCTATTTTCTGACAATCATGAATAGTTAGTTATAAAGTAATGTACATGTATTCTAAAGCATTTGTTTAGTCTGTTGTTTTTAATTTTGAAAGCAAACAGAAACTAGCTTGAAAATTAGACCGGAACTATATCTTATTACAGGTGTTCACATTAACATAAGTGGTTGTGTGGTTGTGTATTGTAGTGAATTGAGGCTCTTTGTTTTAAATGTTGAGGCCCCTTGTCGGGTCATCTCATTTTATTTTTTTCTGTACATACATACAAAGCAATGCAGTTAATTAAACAATGACATTTTATAGTAAACTGGTTTGTGGAGTGTTTTCACCAGTTTGAGAAATAGAAGGGGAACAACAAAATAAAGAATATATTTGATCGTTTCCATTTATTACTATATGAGCAACATCAAAAATGGAAGGTAGTATAATTATGTACATTACAAAAACGGTTTGTTCCCACTTTCCCAACCTTTTATTTTCACACATACTAATTATCCCCAATTATCTCTTCGCCCCTCAAACTTACCTGTATTTTCTATACTGTTCAAAAAATAAATGAAAGGCACACATAAACTTGTACTTGCAGTGTACTATTTCAATGTTATTTATCTTGTTCCATCTGTTGAAAATACTTACTTATTCTAGAATAAACTATTTTTTTGTTATTTTTGTTTCCAGTGCATATGCATATCTTTAAGGAGAAAAGTGTTCCTTTAATTGTGTATAAATTAAAATTGTCAGTATGTACGTTTAACATTAATAATTCAGATAAAGGTTCATAATAATAAATAGCAGACATATTTTAATTTTGAAATGTGAACTATAAAGATACAAACAATTAACAATATGTATCTATTATTTATTTATGATTATAACAGTTATACTAGGTAATTACATAATTATATATCAACACTATTTTTTAATTAGCAATTATGAACTGATTGCAAATTAGTCTGAGAACAACAATAATGATTAATGAAATTAACAATTTACTTATAACTAACTGTTGAAAACTAAGAAAAACAGGTCACTAACTGTAAGTCATTCTTTAACATAGTATAAAATGAAGGTCAGTTTCCTCTGTAATCATAAATCTCTAAAATGGCAAATGCGCTAGTCAATATACGGTTCATAGAGAATAGCAGAGGAAGTCAGACTCTAGTTCTAAATGGTTACATGTACAGCCTGAAAACCAGAAAACGGGAGTGTCGCTACTGGAACTGTGTCAACAAAGCATGCAATGCTAAAATTAACACTAAGAATGAGCTTCCTACCAAAATCGCTGATGAACACAATCACCCAAGAGATGACAGCAGAATTGTTGCTGCGGACATCATGAGTGGTGTCCGAAAGCAGGTCCGAGGGTCAACACAGCCGGTGCCCTCCATCTATAACGATATGCTGGCAGACACAAGATCGATCGAATGGGACAATTCCACCCAAGAGGTTGTGGCTAAGTTTAAGGACTATGTGACTGAGCAGTGGGTAGAGGGAGACCGCCGCTCCTGGAATCATTACGAGAATGATGGTCCACGCACTACCAATCATGTTGAGGGTTGGCACCATAAAATAAACAACCAACTACGACACTGCCATCCTAATATTTATACATTGATAGACCTGGTCCAGAAAGAGCAGGCTGCTAACGAGGCGAAGCTGTTTCAGCACGCCAACGGTGGAAAGCAGCGACCAAGGAAGCGGGTATACCGTGAGCGTGAGCAAATGCTCATCAGACTGAAGCACCAACTGCGAACTGGCGACATGGACATCATGACGTATGTTGATGCTGCTTCTCACTTAGTCAAATTAAAGTGAATATGTACAATAAAAATATTTCAAGATTTATATCTATTATGTGCTATGCATGTTCATGTGTTTGTCTTATCCATGTAAATATCTATGTTTTCGATTTAATGCTTATAACTCAAAATAAAGAATATCTATCTATATGAAACTTATATTTATGAACAACTTTCCCAAATTTAGAAACACACATTTTTAGTACAGTATAGCAATTTTCGCCAATTATCACCTTTCAACTCTATTGTTACACCGAACAATACATTCCCCCAACACCTACCTCAATTTCTATAGGACTAATAAAAGGTTGGGAAAGTGGGAACACACCACAAAAACGCCAACCATTTGGAATTATATTTTTCTATTGCATCATTTCTTAACCCATTTCATTCTGGATACATTTAAAGGCTTTTGCAAACAACATAGATCCAGATCAGCCGCAGCGTGACGCTGCGTGCTGATCAGGATCTATGTTGCTTGCTACATAGCCAAGTGTCTTAGCAAGATCATTTGAATAGCAAACAGCATATAGTCTGATCAGATGGCTTGTTCCATGGCGGCTGATCTGGCTCTATGTTCTTTGCAAATACTGTTTGAACGGTATCCAGAATGAAATGGGTTAATGCAATCTCCCGTTCTATATTAATTCTGATCCTGGTTGAATACTTACGGGACCAATCTGTGGTGGATTTACAGCATGTTTGAATGGAGATTTCACATGGTGGTTCGCTTGCCTTACCGATTTGTTTGGTGAATGGTACGGCGTGTTTGCAGGAGTTATTCTTCCGGTACGTGATGGTGCACTCCTGAAAATTACCAAATAGTGTGTGTGTTTGTTTATTATAGTGTCACCCCTATTTAAAGGGTCAGCCATTTCTGACTTATGAGACACCTCTTTTTATGAACATCAGTACTTCCCGAATCCTATGCTTGTATGCTAGGTGCCAGGCTGGTAGGCAATCGGTAACCATTATTTAACTAGATGGCGGCTCACCAACCGGCCATATCAGAACGAACCCCTGGTTCGAACCTTCAACCTCCCGCTCTGTAGGCAGACGCCTTAACCACTAGGCCACGGAGACAGTTATAAATGATGTATTTTGATGCAATACAAATTCCCCTAGTGTTACAGAGCAGGCACGAAACATATTCTATATATAATGGCTTGTATATACATAAATAGGCAGAAGTACATCCGAGGTCGAATGTAGTCCCAATAACTAATATAGTTCATTTTTACTTACATTATATTACATTTTCATGACGGTACCTGTGTAGTTTTTGTGCTTTTTGAGAAATTATGTGACTTGAGAAGACTAGTTGATGTGTAGAAATGATGTGATATAAGAATTCAGGCCATTGCAAGGTGAAGGTTGGTATACTGTATTATTTGGCGGAGGAATACTGTGTGCAAATACAGTGACGTTATTCACAGGTGAGCACTGGCAATGCAAGCATTACTTTTGGGATATTTTTGTTCTTTTTCAGTTTGATTTAAATACCTCTTCACAGTGGATGTGGTATCAGAAGAAATGAAAGATTGGAAATATAAATGAACAGACTGCATGTTTTTACTTTTTACTATAATAGGCAATTTATTTGTTGTTTTACAACCAATATACAAGCTAAAACTGTGAAAAGGGGAGATCATTTTGTTAACTATTTCTAGTTTTCAAGCTAGGGTTAACGTTCTTGCAGTCTGCACTTCCTGTCATTGCTGCCATTCAATAATCCAAGTTTTAGCTAATTTATTTCAATATAGTTTCCGAGATATTATCCGGAGAAACATGTTTTAGATGCTCAAGATAATAATTAGTTTATATATACACATTTATTTTAGCTCGATTGCGAAACAAGTTATTTCAACTTATATTAATCACTCTCGAGACCTCATTCCTGATGGAATCCGTCGCCACGAGGGAGAGAGAAGAGGCAATGTGGAATTTAAATGCCTTGCCTAAGGGCACAATCGTAATGGCTCCAGCGGGGCTCGAACTCCGGACCTTTCGCACCTGAAGCGAACGCGCATCCACTGCGCTATCACGACTTCCACAAGATAATAATTGTTTCAGCTGAACTTTTTCACATTTATAGAAAACTGAAAAACTTTCAATTCTAGCATACGAGAACAAGAAAACGTGTACATGTACATACATATATATATATACGGTAATTATGTTCACACAAAATATTAATTATTAGGACATACAGTTTTCTAGATATGCAACAAAATATGAAACAAACAGTTATATATAGAGTTAACCTTTTCAACACCACAGGCCTCTCTATAGGCTTACAAAAAGTGTAGATCCAGATGAGCCAACTCATGACGAGCCATCTCATCAGGATCTGCACTTTTTGCCAGTAATATTACTATTTTTAGACAAAAATTACCCATTTTGATAAATGAACTGGCCCAAATGTAATTTTCTTATTAATTTATTGGTCTGAAAATATCATGCACCAGTCCATGTCATTTACATGGTGTTGAATGGGTTAATATCATGCACCAGTCCATGTCAGTTACTTGGTGCTGAATGGGTTAATATCATGCACCAGTCCATGTCAGTTACATGGTGTTGAATGGGTTAATATCATGCACCAGTCCATGTCAGTTACTTGGTGTTGAATGGGTTAATATCATGCACCAGTCCATGTCAGTTACTTGGTGTTGAATGGGTTAATATCATGCACCAATCCATGTCAGTTACTTGGTGTTGAATGGGAAAATATCATGCACCAGTCCATGTCAGTTACTTGGTGTTGAATGGGTGCACCAGTCCATGTCAGTTACTTGGTGTTGAATGGGTGCACCAGTCTATGTCAGTTACTTGGTGTTGAATGGGTGCACCAGTCCATGTCAGTTACTTGGTGTTGAATGGGTGCACCAGTCCATGTCAGTTACTTGGTGTTGAATGGGTTAATATCAGTCATTTAAAATAACCAGTACAAAAAATATGGTACTAAAAATCCAGTTGTAGTAAGAATTCATCATAAATGTTATTGCAGGAATTTGACCCTTAAAATGCTGAATAACTTGGAAAGAATGTGTAAACATCATTGATCCAGATCAGCCGCAGCGTAGCGCCACGTCTGATCAGGATCTATGTTGCTTGCTATTCACTCAAGTGTTTTAGCTCCACTATCCGAATAGCAAACAGCATAGAGTCTGATCAGATGGCATGTTCTGTGCATGTTCTGTTCCGTCTGATCTGGCTCTATGTTGTTTGCAAAAATGAATATACTCGTTTCCAGCACAGAAAGGGTTATTAATACTCTAGCAGTTGTTTTGTGGCAGACAGACAGAAAGTACAAAATTATTATGTCTAACCTGGTTCGCGGAGAACATCATTATGTCTAACCTGGTTCGGAGGGAATCATTATGTCTAACCTGGTTCAGGGATAAAATCGGTTTGTGGAGAAATCATTATGTCTAACCCGGTTTGGGGAGAATCATTATGTCTAACCCTTTCGGGAAGAAAATCATTATGTCTAACCTGGTTAGGGTATATACTTATTATGTCTAACATGGTTTGTGGAGAAATCATTATGTCTAACCCTATTTGGGGAGAATCATTATGTCTAACCCTGTTGGGGGAGAAAATCATTATGTCTAACCTGATTCGGGGAGAAATCATTGTCTAACCAGGTTCGGGGAGAAAATTATTATGTCTAACCCAGTTTGGGTAGAAACTCATTATGTCTAATCAAGTTCAGGGAGAAATCATGATGTCTAATCCTGTTCGGGGAGAAAATCATTATTAGAAATATCACTGAAGTAGATTAATACCCAAACCCCTCACCTGAACCAGCACATTGATAACAGTGTGCATGATCAAGCCTGATCTCTATTTATAAAGTAATGGGCCGATAACTCATGTGAGCAAACTGCAGAGAAGAACATGAACTGGCTTTTGTAGTGAACATAGCCCCATAGTGGCCATGCAACTCTGACAGGTGATAAATATAACAGACACAATCAATGGAGCAGAACATGACATTCAAGCAATCAATGGAGCAGACCATGAAATTCAAGCAATCAATGGAGCAGAACATGACATTCAATGGAGCAGAACATGACATTCAAGCAATCAATGGAGCAGACCATGAAATTCAAGCAATCAATGGAGCAGAACATGACATTCAATGGAGCAGAACATGACATTCAAGCAATCAATGGAGCAGAACATGACATTCAAGCAATCAATGGAACAGAACATGACATTCAAGCAATCAATGGAGCAGAACATGACATTCAATGGAGCAGAACATGACATTCAAGCAATCAATGGAGCAGAACATGACATTCAAGCAATCAATGGAGCAGAATATGACATTCAAACAATCAATGGAGCAGAACATGACATTCAAACAATTGATGGAGCAGAACATGACATTCAAACAATCGATTGAGCAGAACATGACATTCAAACGATCAATGGAACAGAACATGACATTCAATGGAGCAGAACATGACATTCAAACAATCGATGGAGCAGAACATGACATTCAAACAAGCAATGGAGCAGAACATGACATTCAAACAATCGATGGAGCAGAACATGACATTCAAACATTCAATGGAATGGAGCAGAACATGACATTCAAACATTCAATGGAGCAGAACATGACATTCAAACAATCGATGGAGCAGAACATGACATTCAAACAATCAATGGAATGGAGCAGAACATGACATTCAAACAATCAATTGAGCAGAATATGACATTCAAACAATCAATGAAGCAGAACATGACATTCAAACAATCGATGGAGCAGAACATGACATTCAAACAATCAACGGAGCAGAACATGACATTCAAACAATCGATGGAGCAGAACATGACATTCAAACAATCAATGGAGCAGAACATGACATTCAATGGAGCAGAACATGACATTCAAACATTCAATGGAGCAGAACATGACATTCAAACAATCGATGGAGCAGAACATGACATTCAAACAATCAATGGAATGGAGCAGAACATGACATTCAAACATTCAATGGAGCAGAACATGACATTCAAACAATCGATGGAGCAGAATATGACATTCAAACAATCGATGGAGCAGAACATGACATTCAAACAATCAATGGAATGGAGCAGAACATGACATTCAAACAATCAATTGAGCAGAATATGACATTCAAACAATCGATGGAGCAGAACATGACATTCAAACAAGCAATGGAGCAGAACATGACATTCAAACAATCAATGGAGCAGAACATGACATTCAAACAATCAATTGAGCAGAACATGACATTCAAACAATCAATGAAGCAGAACATGACATTCAAACAATCGATGGAGCAGAACATGACATTCAAACAATCAATGGAGCAGAACATGACATTCAAACAATCAATGGAGCAGAACATGACATTCAATGGAGTAGAACATGACATTCAAACAATCAATGGAGCAGAACATGAATTTCAATGGAGCAGAACATGACATTCAAACAATCAATGGAGCAGAACATGACATTCAAGCAATCAATGGAGCAGCACATGACATTCAATGGAGCAGAACATGACATTCAAACAATCGATGGAACAGAACATGACATTCAATGGAGCAGACCATGATATTCAAACAATCGATGGAGCAGACCATGACATTCAAACAATCAATGGAGCAGAACATGACATTCAAACAATCAATGGAGCAGAACATAACATTCAAACAATCGATGGAGCAGAACATGACATTCAAACAATCATGACATTCAAACAATCAATGGAACAGAACATGACATTCAATGGAGCAGAACATGACATTCAAACAATAAATTAAGCAGAATATGACATTCAATGGAGCAGAACATGACATTCAAACAATCGATGGAACAGAACATGACATTCAATGGAGCAGAACATGACATTCAAACAATCAATGGAGCAAACATGACATTCAAACAATCGATGAATCAGAACATGACATTCAATGGAGCAGAACATGACATTCAAACAATCAATGGAGCAGAACATGACATTCAAACAATCGATGGAGCAGAACATGACATTCAAACAATCGATGGAGCAGAACATAACATTCAAACAATCGATGGAGCAGAACATGGCATTCAAACAATCGATGAAGCAGAACATGACATTCAAACAATCAATGGAGCAGAAAATGACATTCAAACAATCAGTGGAGCAGAACATGACATTCAATGGAGCAGAACATGACATTCAAACAATCAATTGAGCAGAACATGACATTCAAACGATCGATGGAGCAGAACATGACATTCAAACAATCAATTGAGCAGAACATGACATTCAAACAATCGATGGAGCAGAACATGACATTCAAACAATCGATGGAGCAGAACATGACATTCAAACAATCAATGGAGCAGAACATGACATTCAAACAATCGATGAAGCAGAACACAACATTCAAACAATCGATGAAGCAGAAAGCAAATGTATGTGTGTGTAACACCAGTAATACAGATGTATGTGTGTGCAGCACCAGTAATACAGATGTATGTGTGTACAACACCAGTAATACAGATGTATGTGTGTACAGCACCAGTAATACAGATGTATGTGTGTGCAGCACCAGTAATACAGATATATGTGTGTGCAGCACCAGTAATACAGATGTATGTGTGTACAGCACCAGTAATACAGATGTATGTGTGTACAGCACCAGTAATACAGATGTATGTGTGTGCAGCACCAGTAATACAGATGTATGTGTGTGCAACACCAGTAATACAGATGTATGTGTGTGCAACACCAGTAATACAGATGTATGTGTGTGCAGCACCAGTAATACAGATGTATGTGTGTACAACACCAGTAATACAGATGTATGTGTGTGCAGCACCAGTAATACAGATGTATGTGTGTGTAACACCAGTAATACAGATGTATGTGTGTGCAGCACCAGTAATACAGATGTATGTGTGTGTAACACCAGTAATACAGATGTATGTGTGTACAACACCAGCAATACAGATGTATGTGTGTACAACACCAGCAATACAGATGTATGTGTGTGTAACACCAGTAATACAGATGTATGTGTGTACAACACCAGCAATACAGATGTATGTATGTGTAGCACCAGCAATACAGATGTATGTGTGTACAACACCAGCAATACAGATGTATGTGTGTGTAACACCAGTAATACAGATGTATGTGTGTACAACACCAGCAATACAGATGTATGTGTGTACAGCACCAGTAATACAGATGTATGTGTGTGCAGCACCAGTAATACAGATGTATGTGTGTGCAGCACCAGTAATACAGATGTATGTGTGTACAGCACCAGTAATACAGATGTATGTGTGTGCAGCACCAGTAATACAGATGTATGTGTGTACAGCACCAGTAATACAGATGTATGTGTGTGTAACACCAGTAATACAGATGTATGTGTAGTACCAGTAATACAGATGTATGTGTGTACAACACCAGTAATACAGATGTATGTGTGTACAACACCAGTAATACAGATGTATGTGTGTACAGCACCAGTAATACAGATGTATGTGTGTGTAACACCAGTAATACAGATGTATGTGTGTGTAACACCAGTAATACAGATGTATGTTTGTACAACACCAGTAATACAGATGTATGTGTGTACAGCACCAGTAATACAGATGTATGTGTGTACAACACCAGTAATACAGATGTATGTGTGTGTAACACCAGTAATACAGATGTATGTGTGTGTAACACCAGTAATACAAATGTATGTGTGTGCAGTACCAGTAATACAGATGTATGTGTGTACAGCACCAGTAATACAGATGTATGTGTGTGTAACACTAGTAATACAGATGTATGTGTGTGTAACACCAGTAATACAGATGTATGTGTGTACAGCACCAGTAATACAGATGTATGTGTGTGTAACACCAGTAATACAGATGTATGTGTGTGCAGCACCAGTAATACAGATGTATGTGTGTAGCACCAGTAATACAGATGTATGTGTGTGTAACACCAGTAATACAGATGTATGTGTGTGTAACACCAGTAATACAGATGTATGTGTGTGTGTGCAGTACCAGTAATACAGATGTATGTGTGTACAGCACCAGTAATACAGATGTATGTGTGTGTGTAACACCAGTAATACAGATGTATGTGTGTGCAGCACCAGTAATACAGATGTATGTGTGTAGCACCAGTAATACAGATGTATGTGTGTGTGTAACACCAGTAATACAGATGTATGTGTGTGTAACACCAGTAATACAGATGTATGTGTGTGCAGTACCAGTAATACAGATGTATGTGTGTAGCACCAGTAATACAGATGTATGTGTGTGTAACACCAGTAATACAGATGTATGTGTGTACAGCACCAGTAATACAGATGTATGTGTGTGTAACACCAGTAATACAGATGTATGTGTGTGTAACACCAGTAATACAGATGTATGTGTGTGCAGTACCAGTAATACAGATGTATGTGTGTGTAGTACCAGTAATACAGATGTATGTGTGTACAACACCAGTAATACAGATGTATGTGTAGTACCAGTAATACAGATGTATGTGTGTACAACACCAGTAATACAGATGTATGTGTGTACAACACCAGTAATACAGATGTATGTGTGTACAGCACCAGTAATACAGATGTATGTGTGTGTAACACCAGTAATACAGATGTATGTGTGTGTAACACCAGTAATACAGATGTATGTTTGTACAACACCAGTAATACAGATGTATGTGTGTACAGCACCAGTAATACAGATGTATGTGTGTACAACACCAGTAATACAGATGTATGTGTGTGTAACACCAGTAATACAGATGTATGTGTGTGTAACACCAGTAATACAAATGTATGTGTGTGCAGTACCAGTAATACAGATGTATGTGTGTACAGCACCAGTAATACAGATGTATGTGTGTGTAACACCAGTAATACAGATGTATGTGTGTGCAGCACCAGTAATACAGATGTATGTGTGTAGCACCAGTAATACAGATGTATGTGTGTGTAACACCAGTAATACAGATGTATGTGTGTGCAGCACCAGTAATACAGATGTATGTGTGTGTAGCACCAGTAATACAGATGTATGTGTGTGTAACACCAGTAATACAGATGTATGTGTGTGTAACACCAGTAATACAGATGTATGTGTGTGCAGTACCAGTAATACAGATGTATGTGTGTAGCACCAGTAATACAGATGTATGTGTGTGTAACACCAGTAATACAGATGTATGTGTGTGCAGCACCAGTAATACAGATGTATGTGTGTGTAACACCAGTAATACAGATGTATGTGTGTGTAACACCAGTAATACAGATGTATGTGTGTGTAACACCAGTAATACAGATGTATGTGTGTGCAGTACCAGTAATACAGATGTATGTGTGTAGCACCAGTAATACAGATGTATGTGTGTGTAACACCAGTAATACAGATGTATGTGTGTACAGCACCAGTAATACAGATGTATGTGTGTGTAACACCAGTAATACAGATGTATGTGTGTGCAACACCAGTAATACAGATGTATGTGTGTGTAACACCAGTAATACAGATGTATGTGTGTACAACACCAGCAATACAGATGTATGTGTGTACAGCACCAGTAATACAGATGTATGCGTGTACAACACCAGTAATACAGATGTATGTGTGTGTAACACCAGTAATACAGATGTATGTGTACAGCACCAGTAATACAGATGTATGTGTATGCAGCACCAGTAATACAGATGTATGTGTGTACAACACCAGTAATACAGATGTATGTGTGTGTAGTACCAGTAATACAGATGTATGTGTGTAGCACCAGTAATACAGATGTATGTGTGTGTAACACCAGTAATACAGATGTATGTGTGTGTAACACCAGTAATACAGATGTATGTGTGTGCAGTACCAGTAATACAGATGTATGTGTGTAGCACCAGTAATACAGATGTATGTGTGTAACACCAGTAATACAGATGTATGTGTTTGTAACACCAGTAATACAGATGTATGTGTGTACAGCACCAGTAATACAGATGTATGTGTGTGTAACACCAGTAATACAGATGTATGTGTGTGCAACACCAGTAATACAGATGTATGTGTGTGTAGCACCAGTAATACAGATGTATATGTGTGCAGTACCAGTAACACAAATGTATGTGGTACAGCACCAGTAATACAGATGTATGTGTGTAGCACCAGTAATACAGATATATGTGTGTGTAACACCAGTAATACAGATGTATGTGTGTACAACACTAGCAATACAGATGTATGTGTGTACAGCACCAGTAATACAGATGTATGCGTGTACAACACCAGTAATACAGATGTATGTGTGTGTAACACCAGTAATACAGATGTATGTGTACAGCACCAGTAATACAGATGTATGTATGTGCAGCACCAGTAATACAGATGTATGTGTGTACAACACCAGTAATACAGATGTATGTGTGTGTGCAACACCAGTAATACAGATATATGTGTGTGTGCAGCACCAGTAATACAGATGTATGTTTGTGCAACACCAGTAATACAGATGTATGTGTGTGTAACACCAGTAATACAGATGTATGTGTGTACAACACCAGCAATACAGATGTATGTGTGTACAACACCAGCAATACAGATGTATGTGTGTGTAACACCAGTAATACAGATGTATGTGTGTGCATACCAGTAATACAGATGTATGTGTGTGTAGTACCAGTAATACAGATGTATGTGTGTACAACACCAGTAATACAGATGTATGTGTGTACCAGTAATACAGATGTATGTGTGTACAACACCAGTAATACAGATGTATGTGTGTACAACACCAGTAATACAGATGTATGTGTGTACAGCACCAGTAATACAGATGTATGTGTGTGTAACACCAGTAATACAGATGTATGTGTGTGTAACACCAGTAATACAGATGTATGTGTGTACACACCAGTAATACAGATGTATGTGTGTACACCCAGTAATACAGATGTATGTGTGTACAACACCAGTAATACAGATGTATGTGTGTGTAACACCAGTAATACAGATGTATGTGTGTGTAACACCAGTAATACAGATGTATGTGTGTGCAGCACCAGTAATACAGATGTATGTGTGTACAGCACCAGTAATACAGATGTATGTGTGTGCAGCACCAGTAATACAGATGTATGTGTGTGCAGCACCAGTAATACAGATGTATGTGTGTACAGCACCAGTAATACAGATGTATGTGTGTGTAACACCAGTAATACAGATGTATGTGTGTGCAGCACCAGTAATACAGATGTATGTGTGTAGCACCAGTAATACAGATGTATGTGTGTGTAACACCAGTAATACAGATGTATGTGTGTGTAACACCAGTAATACAGATGTATGTGTGTGCAGCACCAGTAATACAGATGTATGTGTGTACAGCACCAGTAATACAGATGTATGTGTGTGTAACACCAGTAATACAGATGTATGTGTGTGCAGCACCAGTAATACAGATGTATGTGTGTAGCACCAGTAATACAGATGTATGTGTGTACACCAGTAATACAGATGTATGTGTGTGTAACACCAGTAATACAGATGTATGTGTGTGCAGTACCAGTAATACAGATGTATGTGTGTAGCACCAGTAATACAGATGTATGTGTGTGTAACACCAGTAATACAGATGTATGTGTGTACAGCACCAGTAATACAGATGTATGTGTGTGTAACACCAGTAATACAGATGTATGTGTGTGCAACACCAGTAATACAGATGTATGTGTGTGTAACACCAGTAATACAGATGTATGTGTGTACAACACCAGCAATACAGATGTATGTGTGTACAGCACCAGTAATACAGATGTATGCGTGTACAACACCAGTAATACAGATGTATGTGTGTGTAACACCAGTAATACAGATGTATGTGTACAGCACCAGTAATACAGATGTATGTGTATGCAGCACCAGTAATACAGATGTATGTGTGTACAACACCAGTAATACAGATGTATGTGTGTGTAGTACCAGTAATACAGATGTATGTGTGTAGCACCAGTAATACAGATGTATGTGTGTGTAACACCAGTAATACAGATGTATGTGTGTGTAACACCAGTAATACAGATGTATGTGTGTGCAGTACCAGTAATACAGATGTATGTGTGTAGCACCAGTAATACAGATGTATGTGTGTAACACCAGTAATACAGATGTATGTGTTTGTAACACCAGTAATACAGATGTATGTGTGTACAGCACCAGTAATACAGATGTATGTGTGTGTAACACCAGTAATACAGATGTATGTGTGTGCAACACCAGTAATACAGATGTATGTGTGTGTAGCACCAGTAATACAGATGTATATGTGTGCAGTACCAGTAACACAAATGTATGTGGTACAGCACCAGTAATACAGATGTATGTGTGTAGCACCAGTAATACAGATATATGTGTGTGTAACACCAGTAATACAGATGTATGTGTGTACAACACTAGCAATACAGATGTATGTGTGTACAGCACCAGTAATACAGATGTATGCGTGTACAACACCAGTAATACAGATGTATGCGTGTACAACACCAGTAATACAGATGTATGTGTGTGTAACACCAGTAATACAGATGTATGTGTACAGCACCAGTAATACAGATGTATGTATGTGCAGCACCAGTAATACAGATGTATGTGTGTACAACACCAGTAATACAGATGTATGTGTGTGTGCAACACCAGTAATACAGATGTATGACACCAAAACAATATATGTGTGTGTGCAGCACCAGTAATACAGATGTATGTTTGTGCAACACCAGTAATACAGATGTATGTGTGTGCAGTACCAGTAATACAGATGTATGTGTGTGCAACACCAGTAATACAGATGTATGTGTGTGCAACACCAGTAATACAGATGTATGTTTGTGCAACACCAGTAATACAGATGTATGTGTGTGCAGTACCAGTAATACAGATGTATGTGTGTGGAACATCAGTATTACAGATGTATGTGTGTGCAACACCAGTAATACAGATGCATGTGTGTGCAGTACCAGTAATACAGATGTATGTGTGTGCAACACCAGTAATACAGATGTATGTGTGTGCAACACCAGTAATACAGATGTATGTGGTGCAGTACCAGTAATACAGATGTATGTGTGTGTGCAACACCAGTAATACAGATGTATGTGTGTGCAGTACCAGTAATACAGATGTATGATTGTGCAACACCAGTAATACAGATGTATGTGTGTGTAACACCAGTAATACAGATGTATGTGTGTGCAACACCAGTAGCACCAGTAATACAGATGTATGTGTGTGTAACACCAGTAATACAGATGTATGTGTGTGCAACACCAGTAATACAGATGTATGTGTGTGCAACACCAGTAATACAGATGTATGTGTGTGCAGCACCAGTAATACAGATGTATGTGTGTACAACACCAGTAATACAGATGTATGTGTGTGCAGCACCAGTAATACAGATGTATGTGTGTGTAACACCAGTAATACAGATGTATGTGTGTGCAGCACCAGTAATACAGATGTATGTGTGTGTAACACCAGTAATACAGATGTATGTGTGTACAACACCAGCAATACAGATGTATGTGTGTACAACACCAGCAATACAGATGTATGTGTGTGTAACACCAGTAATACAGATGTATGTGTGTACAACACCAGCAATACAGATGTATGTATGTGTAGCACCAGCAATACAGATGTATGTGTGTACAACACCAGCAATACAGATGTATGTGTGTGTAACACCAGTAATACAGATGTATGTGTGTACAACACCAGCAATACAGATGTATGTGTGTACAGCACCAGTAATACAGATGTATGTGTGTGCAGCACCAGTAATACAGATGTATGTGTGTGCAGCACCAGTAATACAGATGTATGTGTGTACAGCACCAGTAATACAGATGTATGTGTGTGCAGCACCAGTAATACAGATGTATGTGTGTACAGCACCAGTAATACAGATGTATGTGTGTGTAGCACCAGTAATACAGATGTATGTGTGTACAACACCAGTAATACAGATGTATGTGTAGTACCAGTAATACAGATGTATGTGTGTACAACACCAGTAATACAGATGTATGTGTGTACAACACCAGTAATACAGATGTATGTGTGTACAGCACCAGTAATACAGATGTATGTGTGTGTAACACCAGTAATACAGATGTATGTGTGTGTAACACCAGTAATACAGATGTATGTGTGTACAACACCAGTAATACAGATGTATGTGTGTACAGCACCAGTAATACAGATGTATGTGTGTGCAGCACCAGTAATACAGATGTATGTGTGTGTAACACCAGTAATACAGATGTATGTGTGTACAACACCAGTAATACAGATGTATGTGTGTACAACACCAGCAATACAGATGTATGTGTGTGAACACCAGTAATACAGATGTATGTGTGTGTAACACCAGTAATACAGATGTATGTGTGTACAACACCAGCAATACAGATGTATGTATGTGTAGCACCAGTAATACAGATGTATGTGTGTACAACACCAGTAATACAGATGTATGTGTGTGTAACACCAGTAATACAGATGTATGTGTGTACAACACCAGTAATACAGATGTATGTGTGTACAGCACCAGTAATACAGATGTATGTGTGTGCAGCACCAGTAATACAGATGTATGTGTGTGCAGCACCAGTAATACAGATGTATGTGTGTACAGCACCAGTAATACAGATGTATGTGTGTGCAGCACCAGTAATACAGATGTATGTGTGTGTAACACCAGTAATACAGATGTATGTGTGTGTAACACCAGTAATACAGATGTATGTGTGTGCAGTACCAGTAATACAGATGTATGTGTGTGTAGTACCAGTAATACAGATGTATGTGTGTACAACACCAGTAATACAGATGTATGTGTAGTACCAGTAATACAGATGTATGTGTGTACAACACCAGTAATACAGATGTATGTGTGTACAACACCAGTAATACAGATGTATGTGTGTACAGCACCAGTAATACAGATGTATGTGTGTGTAACACCAGTAATACAGATGTATGTGTGTGTAACACCAGTAATACAGATGTATGTGTGTACAACACCAGTAATACAGATGTATGTGTGTACAGCACCAGTAATACAGATGTATGTGTGTACAACACCAGTAATACAGATGTATGTGTGTGTAACACCAGTAATACAGATGTATGTGTGTGTAACACCAGTAATACAAATGTATGTGTGTGCAGTACCAGTAATACAGATGTATGTGTGTACAGCACCAGTAATACAGATGTATGTGTGTACAGCACCAGTAATACAGATGTATGTGTGTGCAGTACTAGTAATACAGATGTATGTGTGTACAGCACCAGTAATACAGATGTATGTGTGTGTAACACCAGTAATACAGATGTATGTGTGTGCAGCACCAGTAATACAGATGTATGTGTGTAGCACCAGTAATACAGATGTATGTGTGTGTAACACCAGTAATACAGATGTATGTGTGTGTAACACCAGTAATACAGATGTATGTGTGTGTGCAGTACCAGTAATACAGATGTATGTGTGTAGCACCAGTAATACAGATGTATGTGTGTGTAACACCAGTAATACAGATGTATGTGTGTGTAACACCAGTAATACAGATGTATGTGTGTACAGCACCAGTAATACAGATGTATGTGTGTGTAGCACCAGTAATACAGATGTATGTGTGTGCAGCACCAGTAATACAGATGTATGTGTAGCACCAGTAATACAGATGTATGTGTGTGTAACACCAGTAATACAGATGTATGTGTGTGCAACACCAGTAATACAGATGTATGTGTGTGCAGCACCAGTAATACAGATGTATGTGTGTGTAGCACCAGTAATACAGATGTATGTGTGTGTAACACCAGTAATACAGATGTATGTGTGTGTAACACCAGTAATACAGATGTATGTGTGTACAGCACCAGTAATACAGATGTATGTGTGTGTAACACCAGTAATACAGATGTATGTGTGTGCAACACCAGTAATACAGATGTATGTGTGTGTAACACCAGTAATACAGATGTATGTGTGTACAACACCAGTAATACAGATGTATGTGTGTACAGCACCAGTAATACAGATGTATGTGTGTACAACACCAGTAATACAGATGTATGTGTGTGTAACACCAGTAATACAGATGTATGTGTGTAGCACCAGTAATACAGATGTATGTGTGTGCAGCACCAGTAATACAGATGTATGTGTGTACAACACCAGTAATACAGATGTATTGTGTAGTACCAGTAATACAGATGTATGTGTGTAGCACCAGTAATACAGATGTATGTGTGTGTAACACCAGTAATACAGATGTATGTGTGTGTAACACCAGTAATACAGATGTATGTGTGTGCAGTACCAGTAATACAGATGTATGTGTGTAGCACCAGTAATACAGATGTATGTGTGTGTAACACCAGTAATACAGATGTATGTGTGTGTAACACCAGTAATACAGATGTATGTGTGTACAGCACCAGTAATACAGATGTATGTGTGTGTAACACCAGTAATACAGATGTATGTGTGTGCAACACCAGTAATACAGATGTATGTGTGTGTAGCACCAGTAATACAGATGTATGTGTGTGCAGTACCAGTAACACAAATGTATGTGGTACAGCACCAGTAATACAGATGTATGTGTGTAGCACCAGTAATACAGATATATGTGTGTGTAACACCAGTAATACAGATATATGTGTGTACAACACCAGCAATACAGATGTATGTGTGTACAGCACCAGTAATACAGATGTATGCGTGTACAACACCAGTAATACAGATGTATGTGTGAGTAACACCAGTAATACAGATGTATGTGTACAGCACCAGTAATACAGATGTATGTATGTGCAGCACCAGTAATACAGATGTATGTGTGTACAACACCAGTAATACAGATGTATGTGTGTGCAACACCAGTAATACAGATGTATGTGTGTGTGCAACACCAGTAATACAGATATATGTGTGTGTGCAGCACCAGTAATACAGATGTATGTTTGTGCAACACCAGTAATACAGATGTATGTGTGTGCAGTACCAGTAATACAGATGTATGTGTGTGCAACACCAGTAATACAGATGTATGTGTGTGCAACACCAGTAATACAGATGTATGTGTGTGCAACACCAGTAATACAGATGTATGTGTGTGCAGTACCAGTAATACAGATGTATGTGTGTGGAACATCAGTATTACAGATGTATGTGTGTGCAACACCAGTAATACAGATGCATGTGTGTGCAGTACCAGTAATACAGATGTATGTGTGTGCAACACCAGTAATACAGATGTATGTGTGTGCAACACCAGTAATACAGATGTATGTGTGTGCAGTACCAGTAATACAGATGTATGTGTGTGTGCAACACCAGTAATACAGATGTATGTGTGTGCAGTACCAGTAATACAGATGTATGTGTGTGCAACACCAGTAATACAGATGTATGTGTGTGTAACACCAGTAATACAGATGTATGTGTGTGCAACACCAGTAGCACCAGTAATACAGATGTATGTGTGTGTAACACCAGTAATACAGATGTATGTGTGTGCAACACCAGTAATACAGATGTATGTGTGTGCAACACCAGTAATACAGATGTATGTGTGTACAACACCAGTAATACAGATGTATGTGTGTGCAACACCAGTAATACAGATGCATGTGTGTGCAGTACCAGTAATACAGATGTATGTGTGTGCAACACCAGTAATACAGATGTATGTGTGTGCAACACCAGTAATACAGATGTATGTGTGTGCAGTACCAGTAATACAGATGTATGTGTGTGCAACACCAGTAATACAGATGTATGTGTGTGCAACACCAGTAATACAGATGTATGTGTGTGCAGTACCAGTAATACAGATGTATGTGTGTACAGCACCAGTAATACAGATGTATGTGTGTGCAGCACCAGTAATACAGATGTATTGTGTGCAGTATGTATGTGTACAACACCAGTAATACAGATGTATGTGTGTACAACACCAGTAATACAGATGTATGTGTGTGTAACACCAGTAATACAGATGTATGTGTGTACAACACCAGCAATACAGATGTATGTGTGTACAGCACCAGTAATACAGATGTATGTGTGTGCAGCACCAGTAATACAGATGTATGTGTGTGCAGCACCAGTAATACAGATGTATGTGTGTACAGCACCAGTAATACAGATGTATGTGTGTGCAGCACCAGTAATACAGATGTATGTGTGTACAGCACCAGTAATACAGATGTATGTGTGTCTAACACCAGTAATACAGATGTATGTGTGCACAGCACCAGTAATACAGATATATGTGTGTGTAACACCAGTAATACAGATGTATGTGTGTGTAACACCAGTAATACAGATATATGTGTGTGCAGCACCAGTAATACAAATGTATGTGTGTGTAACACCAGTAATACAGATGTATGTGTGTACAACACCAGCAATACAGATGTATGTGTGTACAGCACCAGTAATACAGATGTATGTGTGTGCAGCACCAGTAATACAGATGTATGTGTGTGCAGCACCAGTAATACAGATGTATGTGTGTACAGCACCAGTAATACAGATGTATGCATGTACAGCACCAGTAATACAGATGTATGCGTGTGTAGCACCAGTAATACAGATGTATGTGTGTACAACACCAGTAATACAGATATATGTGTGTGTAGCACCAGTAATACAGATGTATGTGTGTACAACACCAGTAATACAGATGTATGTGTGTGTGTAGTACCAGTAATACAGATGTATGTGTGTGTGTGCAACACCAGTAATACAGATATATGTGTGTGTGCAGCACCAGTAATACAGATGTATGTGTGTGCAACACCAGTAATACAGATGTATGTGTGTACAGCACCAGTAATACAGATGTATGTGTGTACAGTACCAGTAATACAGATGTATGTGTGTACAGCACCAGTAATACAGATGTATGTGTGTACAGCACCAGTAATACAGATGTATGTGTGTGTAACACCAGTAATACAGATGTATGTGTGTACAGCACCAGTAATACAGATGAATGTGTGTGTAACATCAGTAATACAGATGTATGTGTGTACAACACCAGTAATACAGATGTATGTGTGTGTAGCACCAGTAATACAGATGTATGTGTGTGTAACACCAGTAATACAGATGTATGTGTACAGCACCAGTAATACAGATGTATGTGTGTACAACACCAGTAATACAGATGTATGTGTGTGTAACACCAGTAATACAGATGTATGTGTGTACAACACCAGCAATACAGATGTATGTGTGTACAACACCAGTAATACAGATGTATGTGTGTGCAGCACCAGTAATACAGATGTATGTGTGTGCAGCACCAGTAATACAGATGTATTTGTGTTCAGCACCAGTAATACAGATGTATGTGTGTGCAGCACCAGTAATACAGATGTATGTGTGTACAGCACCAGTAATACAGATGTATGTGTGTGTAACACCAGTAATACAGATGTATGTGTGCACAGCACCAGTACTACAGATGTATGTGTGTGTAACACCAGTAACACAGATGTATGTGTGTGTAACACCAGTAATACAGATATATGTGTGTGCAGCACCAGTAATACAAATGTATGTGTGTGTAACACCAGTAATACAGATGTATGTGTGTACAACACCAGCAATACAGATGTATGTGTGTACAGCACCAGTAATACAGATGTATGTGTGTGCAGCACCAGTAATACAGATGTATGTGTGTGCAGCACCAGTAATACAGATGTATGTGTGTACAGCACCAGTAATACAGATGTATGCATGTACAGCACCAGTAATACAGATGTATGCGTGTGTAGCACCAGTAATACAGATGTATGTGTGTACAACACCAGTAATACAGATGTATGTGTGTGTAACACCAGTAATACAGATGTATGTGTGTACAACACCAGTAATACAGATATATGTATGTGTAGCACCAGTAATACAGATGTATGTGTGTACAACACCAGTAATACAGATGTATGTGTGTGTGTAGTACCAGTAATACAGATGTATGTGTGTGCAGCACCAGTAATACAGATGTATGTGTGTGCAACACCAGTAATACAGATGTATGTGTGTGTGCAGTACCAGTAATACAGATGTATGTTTGTGCAGCACCAGTAATACAGATGTATGTGTGTGCAGCACCAGTAATACAAATGTATGTGTGTGTAACACCAGTAATACAGATGTATGTGTGTACAACACCAGCAATACAGATGTATGTGTGTACAGCACCAGTAATACAGATGTATGTGTGTGCAGCACCAGTAATACAGATGTATGTGTGTGCAGCACCAGTAATACAGATGTATGTGTATGCAGTACCAGTAATACAGATGTATGTGTGTGCAACACCAGTAATACAGATGTATGTGTATGCAACACCAGTAATACAGATATGTGTGTGTGCAGCACCAGTAATACAGATGTTTGTGTGTGCAGTACCAGTAACACAAATGTATGTGGTACAGCACCAGTTATACAGATGTATGTGTGTAGCACCAGTAATACAGATATATGTGTGTACAACACCAGCAATACAGATGTATGTGTGTACAGCACCAGTAATACAGATGTATGTGTGTACAACCCCAGTAATACAGATGTATGTGTGTGTAACACCAGTAATACAGATGTATGTGTACAGCACCAGTAATACAGATGTATGTATGTGCAGCACCAGTAATACAGATGTATGTGTGTACAACACCAGTAATACAGATGTATGTGTGTGTGCAACACCAGTAATACAGATATATGTGTGTGTGCAGCACCAGTAATACAGATGTATGTTTGTGCAACACCAGTAATACAGATGTATGTGTGTGCAGTACCAGTAATACAGATGTATGTGTGTGCAACACCAGTAATACAGATGTATGTGTGTGCAACACCAGTAATACAGATGTATGTTTGTGCAACACCAGTAATACAGATGTATGTGTGTGCTGTACCAGCAATACAGATGTATGTGTGTACAACACCAGTAATACAGATGTATGTGTGTGCAGCACCAGTAATACAGATGTATGTGTGTGCAGCACCAGTAATACAGATGTATTTGTGTTCAGCACCAGTAATACAGATGTATGTGTGTGCAGCACCAGTAATACAGATGTATGTGTGTACAGCACCAGTAATACAGATGTATGTGTGTGTAACACCAGTAATACAGATGTATGTGTGCACAGCACCAGTACTACAGATGTATGTGTGTGTAACACCAGTAACACAGATGTATGTGTGTGTAACACCAGTAATACAGATATATGTGTGTGCAGCACCAGTAATACAAATGTATGTGTGTGTAACACCAGTAATACAGATGTATGTGTGTACAACACCAGCAATACAGATGTATGTGTGTACAGCACCAGTAATACAGATGTATGTGTGTGCAGCACCAGTAATACAGATGTATGTGTGTGCAGCACCAGTAATACAGATGTATGTGTGTACAGCACCAGTAATACAGATGTATGCATGTACAGCACCAGTAATACAGATGTATGCGTGTGTAGCACCAGTAATACAGATGTATGTGTGTACAACACCAGTAATACAGATGTATGTGTGTGTAACACCAGTAATACAGATGTATGTGTGTACAACACCAGTAATACAGATATATGTATGTGTAGCACCAGTAATACAGATGTATGTGTGTACAACACCAGTAATACAGATGTATGTGTGTGTGTAGTACCAGTAATACAGATGTATGTGTGTGCAGCACCAGTAATACAGATGTATGTGTGTGCAACACCAGTAATACAGATGTATGTGTGTGTGCAGTACCAGTAATACAGATGTATGTTTGTGCAGCACCAGTAATACAGATGTATGTGTGTGCAGCACCAGTAATACAAATGTATGTGTGTGTAACACCAGTAATACAGATGTATGTGTGTACAACACCAGCAATACAGATGTATGTGTGTACAGCACCAGTAATACAGATGTATGTGTGTGCAGCACCAGTAATACAGATGTATGTGTGTGCAGCACCAGTAATACAGATGTATGTGTATGCAGTACCAGTAATACAGATGTATGTGTGTGCAACACCAGTAATACAGATGTATGTGTATGCAACACCAGTAATACAGATATGTGTGTGTGCAGCACCAGTAATACAGATGTTTGTGTGTGCAGTACCAGTAACACAAATGTATGTGGTACAGCACCAGTTATACAGATGTATGTGTGTAGCACCAGTAATACAGATATATGTGTGTACAACACCAGCAATACAGATGTATGTGTGTACAGCACCAGTAATACAGATGTATGTGTGTACAACCCCAGTAATACAGATGTATGTGTGTGTAACACCAGTAATACAGATGTATGTGTACAGCACCAGTAATACAGATGTATGTATGTGCAGCACCAGTAATACAGATGTATGTGTGTACAACACCAGTAATACAGATGTATGTGTGTGTGCAACACCAGTAATACAGATATATGTGTGTGTGCAGCACCAGTAATACAGATGTATGTTTGTGCAACACCAGTAATACAGATGTATGTGTGTGCAGTACCAGTAATACAGATGTATGTGTGTGCAACACCAGTAATACAGATGTATGTGTGTGCAACACCAGTAATACAGATGTATGTTTGTGCAACACCAGTAATACAGATGTATGTGTGTGCTGTACCAGTAATACAGATGTATGTGTGTGGAACATCAGTATTACAGATGTATGTGTGTGCAACACCAGTAATACAGATGCATGTGTGTGCAGTACCAGTAATACAGATATATGTGTGTGCAGCACCAGTAATACAAATGTATGTGTGTGTAACACCAGTAATACAGATGTATGTGTGTACAACACCAGTAATACAGATGTATGTGTGTACAGCACCAGTAATACAGATGTATGTGTGTGCAGCACCAGTAATACAGATGTATGTGTGTGCAGCACCAGTAATACAGATGTATGTGTGTACAGCACCAGTAATACAGATGTATGCATGTACAGCACCAGTAATACAGATGTATGCGTGTGTAGCACCAGTAATACAGATGTATGTGTGTACAACACCAGTAATACAGATGTATGTGTGTGTAACACCAGTAATACAGATGTATGTGTGTACAACACCAGTAATACAGATATATGTATGTGTAGCACCAGTAATACAGATGTATGTGTGTACAACACCAGTAATACAGATGTATGTGTGTGTGTAGTACCAGTAATACAGATGTATGTGTGTGCAGCACCAGTAATACAGATGTATGTGTGTGCAACACCAGTAATACAGATGTATGTGTGTGTGCAGTACCAGTAATACAGATGTATGTTTGTGCAGCACCAGTAATACAGATGTATGTGTGTGCAGCACCAGTAATACAAATGTATGTGTGTGTAACACCAGTAATACAGATGTATGTGTGTACAACACCAGCAATACAGATGTATGTGTGTACAGCACCAGTAATACAGATGTATGTGTGTGCAGCACCAGTAATACAGATGTATGTGTGTGCAGCACCAGTAATACAGATGTATGTGTATGCAGTACCAGTAATACAGATGTATGTGTGTGCAACACCAGTAATACAGATGTATGTGTGTGCAACACCAGTAATACAGATGTTGTGTGCAGCACCAGTAATACAGATGTTGTGTGTGCAGTACCAGTAAACAATGTATGTGGTACACACCAGTATACAGATTATGTGTGTGCACCAGTAATACAGATGTATGTGTGTACACACCAGTAATACAGATGTATGTGTGTACAGCACCAGTAATACAGATGTATGTGTGTACAACACCAGTAATACAGATGTATGTGTGTGTAACACCAGTAATACAGATGTATGTGTACAGCACCAGTAATACAGATGTATGTATGTGCAGCACCAGTAATACAGATGTATGTGTGTACAACACCAGTAATACAGATGTATGTGTGTGCAACACCAGTAATACAGATGTATGTGTGTGCAACACCAGTAATACAGATGTATGTGTGTGCAGTGTGCAACACCAGTAATACAGATGTATGTGTGTGCAACACCAGTAATACAGATGTATGTGTGTGCAACACCAGTAATACAGATGTATGTGTGTGCAGTACCAGTAATACAGATGTATGTGTGTGCAACACCAGTAATACAGATGTATGTGTGTGCAACACCAGTAATACAGATGTATGTGTGTGCAGTACCAGTAATACAGATGTATGTGTGTGCAACACCAGTAATACAGATGTATGTGTGTGCAACACCAGTAATACAGATGTATGTGTGTGCAGTACCAGTAATACAGAGGTGCAACACCAGTAATACAGATGTATGTGTGTGCAGTACCAGTAATACAGATGTATGTGTGTGCAACACCAGTAATACAGATGTATGTGTGTGCAACACCAGTAATACAGATGTATGTGTGTGCAACACCAGTAATACAGATGTATGTGTGTGCAACACCAGTAATACAGATGTATGCATGTACAGCACCAGTAATACAGATGTATGCGTGTGTAGCACCAGTAATACAGATGTATGTGTGTACAACACCAGTAATACAGATGTATGTGTGTGTAGCACCAGTAATACAGATGTATGTGTGTACAACACCAGTAATACAGATGTATGTGTGTGTGTAGTACCAGTAATACAGATGTATGTGTGTGTGTGCAACACCAGTAATACAGATATATGTGTGTGTGCAGCACCAGTAATACAGATGTATGTGTGTGCAACACCAGTAATACAGATGTATGTGTGTACAGCACCAGTAATACAGATGTATGTGTGTACAGTACCAGTAATACAGATGTATGTGTGTACAGCACCAGTAATACAGATGTATGTGTGTACAGCACCAGTAATACAGATGTATGTGTGTGTAACACCAGTAATACAGATGTATGTGTGTACAACACCAGCAATACAGATGTATGTATGTGTAGCACCAGCAATACAGATGTATGTGTGTACAACACCAGCAATACAGATGTATGTGTGTGTAACACCAGTAATACAGATGTATGTGTGTGTAACACCAGTAATACAGATGTATGTGTGTGTAACACCAGTAATACAGATGTATGTGTGTGCAGTACCAGTAATACAGATGTATGTGTGTAGCACCAGTAATACAGATGTATGTGTGTGTAACACCAGTAATACAGATGTATGTGTGTGTAACACCAGTAATACAGATGTATGTGTGTACAGCACCAGTAATACAGATGTATGTGTGTGTAACACCAGTAATACAGATGTATGTGTGTGCAGCACCAGTAATACAGATGTATGTGTGTACAACACCAGTAATACAGATGTATGTGTGTGCAGCACCAGTAATACAGATGTATGTGTGTGTAACACCAGTAATACAGATGTATGTGTGTGCAGCACCAGTAATACAGATGTATGTGTGTGTAACACCAGTAATACAGATGTATGTGTGTACAACACCAGCAATACAGATGTATGTGTGTACAACACCAGCAATACAGATGTATGTGTGTGTAACACCAGTAATACAGATGTATGTGTGTACAACACCAGCAATACAGATGTATGTATGTGTAGCACCAGCAATACAGATGTATGTGTGTACAACACCAGCAATACAGATGTATGTGTGTGTAACACCAGTAATACAGATGTATGTGTGTACAACACCAGCAATACAGATGTATGTGTGTACAGCACCAGTAATACAGATGTGTGTGTGCAGCACCAGTAATACAGATGTATGTGTGTGCAGCACCAGTAATACAGATGTATGTGTGTACAGCACCAGTAATACAGATGTATGTGTGTGCAGCACCAGTAATACAGATGTATGTGTGTACAGCACCAGTAATACAGATGTATGTGTGTGTAACACCAGTAATACAGATGTATGTGTGTGTAACACCAGTAATACAGATGTATGTGTGTACAACACCAGTAATACAGATGTATGTGTAGTACCAGTAATACAGATGTATGTGTGTACAACACCAGTAATACAGATGTATGTGTGTACAACACCAGTAATACAGATGTATGTGTGTACAGCACCAGTAATACAGATGTATGTGTGTGTAACACCAGTAATACAGATGTATGTGTGTGTAACACCAGTAATACAGATGTATGTGTGTACAACACCAGTAATACAGATGTATGTGTGTACAGCACCAGTAATACAGATGTATGTGTGTGCAGCACCAGTAATACAGATGTATGTGTGTGTAACACCAGTAATACAGATGTATGTGTGTACAACACCAGCAATACAGATGTATGTGTGTACAACACCAGCAATACAGATGTATGTGTGTGTAACACCAGTAATACAGATGTATGTGTGTACAACACCAGCAATACAGATGTATGTATGTGTAGCACCAGCAATACAGATGTATGTGTGTACAACACCAGCAATACAGATGTATGTGTGTGTAACACCAGTAATACAGATGTATGTGTGTACAACACCAGCAATACAGATGTATGTGTGTACAGCACCAGTAATACAGATGTATGTGTGTGCAGCACCAGTAATACAGATGTATGTGTGTGCAGCACCAGTAATACAGATGTATGTGTGTACAGCACCAGTAATACAGATGTATGTGTGTGCAGCACCAGTAATACAGATGTATGTGTGTACAGCACCAGTAATACAGATGTATGTGTGTGTAACACCAGTAATACAGATGTATGTGTGTGTAACACCAGTAATACAGATGTATGTGTGTGCAGTACCAGTAATACAGATGTATGTGTGTGTAGTACCAGTAATACAGATGTATGTGTGTACAACACCAGTAATACAGATGTATGTGTAGTACCAGTAATACAGATGTATGTGTGTACAACACCAGTAATACAGATGTATGTGTGTACAACACCAGTAATACAGATGTATGTGTGTACAGCACCAGTAATACAGATGTATGTGTGTACAGCACCAGTAATACAGATGTATGTGTGTGCACACCAGTAATACAGATGTATGTGTGTGTAACACCAGTAATACAGATGTATGTGTGTACAACACCAGTAATACAGATGTATGTGTGTGTAACACCAGTAATACAGATGTATGTGTGTACAACACCAGCAATACAGATGTATGTGTGTACAGCACCAGTAATACAGATGTATGTGTGTGCAGCACCAGTAATACAGATGTATGTGTGTGCAGCACCAGTAATACAGATGTATGTGTGTACAGCACCAGTAATACAGATGTATGTGTGTGCAGCACCAGTAATACAGATGTATGTGTGTACAGCACCAGTAATACAGATGTATGTGTGTCTAACACCAGTAATACAGATGTATGTGTGCACAGCACCAGTAATACAGATATATGTGTGTGTAACACCAGTAATACAGATGTATGTGTGTGTAACACCAGTAATACAGATATATGTGTGTGCAGCACCAGTAATACAAATGTATGTGTGTGTAACACCAGTAATACAGATGTATGTGTGTACAACACCAGCAATACAGATGTATGTGTGTACAGCACCAGTAATACAGATGTATGTGTGTGCAGCACCAGTAATACAGATGTATGTGTGTGCAGCACCAGTAATACAGATGTATGTGTGTACAGCACCAGTAATACAGATGTATGCATGTACAGCACCAGTAATACAGATGTATGCGTGTGTAGCACCAGTAATACAGATGTATGTGTGTACAACACCAGTAATACAGATATATGTGTGTGTAGCACCAGTAATACAGATGTATGTGTGTACAACACCAGTAATACAGATGTATGTGTGTGTGTAGTACCAGTAATACAGATGTATGTGTGTGTGTGCAACACCAGTAATACAGATATATGTGTGTGTGCAGCACCAGTAATACAGATGTATGTGTGTGCAACACCAGTAATACAGATGTATGTGTGTACAGCACCAGTAATACAGATGTATGTGTGTACAGTACCAGTAATACAGATGTATGTGTGTACAGCACCAGTAATACAGATGTATGTGTGTACAGCACCAGTAATACAGATGTATGTGTGTGTAACACCAGTAATACAGATGTATGTGTGTACAGCACCAGTAATACAGATGAATGTGTGTGTAACATCAGTAATACAGATGTATGTGTGTACAACACCAGTAATACAGATGTATGTGTGTGTAGCACCAGTAATACAGATGTATGTGTGTGTAACACCAGTAATACAGATGTATGTGTACAGCACCAGTAATACAGATGTATGTGTGTACAACACCAGTAATACAGATGTATGTGTGTGTAACACCAGTAATACAGATGTATGTGTGTACAACACCAGCAATACAGATGTATGTGTGTACAACACCAGTAATACAGATGTATGTGTGTGCAGCACCAGTAATACAGATGTATGTGTGTGCAGCACCAGTAATACAGATGTATTTGTGTTCAGCACCAGTAATACAGATGTATGTGTGTGCAGCACCAGTAATACAGATGTATGTGTGTACAGCACCAGTAATACAGATGTATGTGTGTGTAACACCAGTAATACAGATGTATGTGTGCACAGCACCAGTACTACAGATGTATGTGTGTGTAACACCAGTAACACAGATGTATGTGTGTGTAACACCAGTAATACAGATATATGTGTGTGCAGCACCAGTAATACAGATGTATGTGTGTACAACACCAGAAATACAGATGTATGTGTGTACAGCACCAGTAATACAGATGTATGTGTGTGCAGCACCAGTAATACAGATGTATGTGTGTGCAGCACCAGTAATACAGATGTATGTGTGTACAGCACCAGTAATACAGATGTATGCATGTACAGCACCAGTAATACAGATGTATGCGTGTGTAGCACCAGTAATACAGATGTATGTGTGTACAACACCAGTAATACAGATGTATGTGTGTGTAACACCAGTAATACAGATGTATGTGTGTACAACACCAGTAATACAGATATATGTATGTGTAGCACCAGTAATACAGATGTATGTGTGTACAACACCAGTAATACAGATGTATGTGTGTGTGTAGTACCAGTAATACAGATGTATGTGTGTGCAGCACCAGTAATACAGATGTATGTGTGTGCAACACCAGTAATACAGATGTATGTGTGTGTGCAGTACCAGTAATACAGATGTATGTTTGTGCAGCACCAGTAATACAGATGTATGTGTGTGCAGCACCAGTAATACAAATGTATGTGTGTGTAACACCAGTAATACAGATGTATGTGTGTACAACACCAGCAATACAGATGTATGTGTGTACAGCACCAGTAATACAGATGTATGTGTGTGCAGCACCAGTAATACAGATGTATGTGTGTGCAGCACCAGTAATACAGATGTATGTGTATGCAGTACCAGTAATACAGATGTATGTGTGTGCAACACCAGTAATACAGATGTATGTGTATGCAACACCAGTAATACAGATATGTGTGTGTGCAGCACCAGTAATACAGATGTTTGTGTGTGCAGTACCAGTAACACAAATGTATGTGGTACAGCACCAGTTATACAGATGTATGTGTGTAGCACCAGTAATACAGATATATGTGTGTACAACACCAGCAATACAGATGTATGTGTGTACAGCACCAGTAATACAGATGTATGTGTGTACAACCCCAGTAATACAGATGTATGTGTGTGTAACACCAGTAATACAGATGTATGTGTACAGCACCAGTAATACAGATGTATGTATGTGCAGCACCAGTAATACAGATGTATGTGTGTACAACACCAGTAATACAGATGTATGTGTGTGTGCAACACCAGTAATACAGATATATGTGTGTGTGCAGCACCAGTAATACAGATGTATGTTTGTGCAACACCAGTAATACAGATGTATGTGTGTGCAGTACCAGTAATACAGATGTATGTGTGTGCAACACCAGTAATACAGATGTATGTGTGTGCAACACCAGTAATACAGATGTATGTTTGTGCAACACCAGTAATACAGATGTATGTGTGTGCAGTACCAGTAATACAGATGTATGTGTGTGGAACACCAGTAATACAGATGTATGTGTGTGCAACACCAGTAATACAGATGTATGTGTGTGCAGTACCAGTAATACAGATGTATGTGTGTGCAACACCAGTAATACAGATGTATGTGTGTGCAACACCAGTAATACAGATGTATGTGTGTGCAGTACCAGTAATACAGAGGTGCAACACCAGTAATACAGATGTATGTGTGTGCAGTACCAGTAATACAGATGTATGTGTGTGCAACACCAGTAATACAGATGTATGTGTGTGCAACACCAGTAATACAGATGTATGTGTGTGCAACACCAGTAATACAGATGTATGTGTGTGCAACACCAGTAATACAGATGTATGTGTGTACAGCACCAGTAATACAGATGTATGTGTGTGTAGCACCAGTAATACAGATGTATGTGTGTACAACACCAGTAATACAGATGTATGTGTGTGTAGCACCAGTAATACAGATGTATGTGTGTACAACACCAGTAATACAGATGTATGTGTGTGTGTAGTACCAGTAATACAGATGTATGTGTGTGTGCAACACCAGTAATACAGATGTATGTGTGTGCAGCACCAGTAATACAGATGTATGTGTGTGCAACACCAGTAATACAGATGTATGTGTGTACAGCACCAGTAATACAGATGTATGTGTGTAACACCAGTAATACAGATGTATGTGTGTGCAGCACCAGTAATACAGATGTATGTGTGTAGCACCAGTAATACAGATGTATGTGTGTGTAACACCAGTAATACAGATGTATGTGTGTGCAGCACCAGTAATACAGATGTATGTGTGTGTAACACCAGTAATACAGATGTATGTGTGTGCAACACCAGTAATACAGATGTATGTGTGTGTAACACCAGTAATACAGATGTATGTGTGTGCAGCACCAGTAATACAGATGTATGTGTGTAGCACCAGTAATACAGATGTATGTGTGTGCAACACCAGTAATACAGATGTATGTGTGTGCAGCACCAGTAATACAGATGTATGTGTGTGTAACACCAGTAATACAGATGTATGTGTGTGTAACACCAGTAATACAGATGTATGTGTGTGCAGCACCAGTAATACAGATGTATGTGTGTGCAGCACCAGTAATACAGATGTATGTGTGTAGCACCAGTAATACAGATGTATGTGTGTGTAACACCAGTAATACAGATGTATGTGTGTACAGCACCAGTAATACAGATGTATGTGTGTGTAACACCAGTAATACAGATGTATGTGTGTGCAACACCAGTAATACAGATGTATGTGTGTGTAACACCAGTAATACAGATGTATGTGTGTACAACACCAGCAATACAGATGTATGTGTGTACAGCACCAGTAATACAGATGTATGCGTGTACAACACCAGTAATACAGATGTATGTGTGTGTAACACCAGTAATACAGATGTATGTGTACAGCACCAGTAATACAGATGTATGTGTATGCAGCACCAGTAATACAGATGTATGTGTGTACAACACCAGTAATACAGATGTATGTGTGTGTAGTACCAGTAATACAGATGTATGTGTGTAGCACCAGTAATACAGATGTATGTGTGTGTAACACCAGTAATACAGATGTATGTGTGTGTAACACCAGTAATACAGATGTATGTGTGTGCAGTACCAGTAATACAGATGTATGTGTGTAGCACCAGTAATACAGATGTATGTGTGTGTAACACCAGTAATACAGATGTATGTGTGTGTAACACCAGTAATACAGATGTATGTGTGTACAGCACCAGTAATACAGATGTATGTGTGTGTAACACCAGTAATACAGATGTATGTGTGTGCAACACCAGTAATACAGATGTATGTGTGTGTAGCACCAGTAATACAGATGTATGTGTGTGCAGTACCAGTAACACAAATGTATGTGGTACAGCACCAGTAATACAGATGTATGTGTGTAGCACCAGTAATACAGATATATGTGTGTGTAACACCAGTAATACAGATGTATGTGTGTACAACACCAGCAATACAGATGTATGTGTGTACAGCACCAGTAATACAGATGTATGCGTGTACAACACCAGTAATACAGATGTATGTGTGTGTAACACCAGTAATACAGATGTATGTGTACAGCACCAGTAATACAGATGTATGTATGTGCAGCACCAGTAATACAGATGTATGTGTGTACAACACCAGTAATACAGATGTATGTGTGTGTGCAACACCAGTAATACAGATGTATGTGTGTGTGCAACACCAGTAATACAGATATATGTGTGTGTGCAGCACCAGTAATACAGATGTATGTTTGTGCAACACCAGTAATACAGATGTATGTGTGTGCAGTACCAGTAATACAGATGTATGTGTGTGCAACACCAGTAATACAGATGTATGTGTGTGCAACACCAGTAATACAGATGTATGTTTGTGCAACACCAGTAATACAGATGTATGTGTGTGCAGTACCAGTAATACAGATGTATGTGTGTGGAACATCAGTATTACAGATGTATGTGTGTGCAACACCAGTAATACAGATGCATGTGTGTGCAGTACCAGTAATACAGATGTATGTGTGTGCAACACCAGTAATACAGATGTATGTGTGTGCAACACCAGTAATACAGATGTATGTGTGTGCAGTACCAGTAATACAGATGTATGTGTGTGTGCAACACCAGTAATACAGATGTATGTGTGTGCAGTACCAGTAATACAGATGTATGTGTGTGCAACACCAGTAATACAGATGTATGTGTGTGTAACACCAGTAATACAGATGTATGTGTGTGCAACACCAGTAGCACCAGTAATACAGATGTATGTGTGTGTAACACCAGTAATACAGATGTATGTGTGTGCAACACCAGTAATACAGATGTATGTGTGTGCAACACCAGTAATACAGATGTATGTGTGTACAACACCAGTAATACAGATGTATGTGTGTGCAACACCAGTAATACAGATGCATGTGTGTGCAGTACCAGTAATACAGATGTATGTGTGTGCAACACCAGTAATACAGATGTATGTGTGTGCAACACCAGTAATACAGATGTATGTGTGTGCAGCACCAGTAATACAGATGTATGTGTGTGCAACACCAGTAATACAGATGTATGTGTGTGCAACACCAGTAATACAGATGTATGTGTGTGCAGTACCAGTAATACAGATGTATGTGTGTACAGCACCAGTAATACAGATGTATGTGTGTCAGCACCAGTAATACAGATGTATATGTGTGCAGTAATACAGATGTATGTGTACAACACCAGTAATACAGATGTATGTGTGTACAACACCAGTAATACAGATGTATGTGTGTAACACCAGTAATACAGATGTATGTGTGTACAACACCAGCAATACAGATGTATGTGTGTACAGCACCAGTAATACAGATGTATGTGTGTGCAACACCAGTAATACAGATGTATGTGTGTGCAACACCAGTAATACAGATGTATGTGTGTACAGCACCAGTAATACAGATGTATGTGTGTGCAACACCAGTAATACAGATGTATGTGTGTACAACACCAGTAATACAGATGTATGTGTG
>CM026400.1:51833048-51881211 GCA_014843695.1 Archivesica marissinica
ATGTGTATGCAGTACCAGTAATACAGATGTATGTGTGTGCAACACCAGTAATACAGATGTATGTGTGTGCAACACCAGTAATACAGATATGTGTGTGTGCAGCACCAGTAATACAGATGTATGTGGTACAGCACCAGTAATACAGATGTATGTGTGTAGCACCAGTAATACAGATGTATGTGTGTGTAACACCAGTAATACAGATGTATGTGTGTACAACACCAGCAATACAGATGTATGTGTGTACAGCACCAGTAATACAGATGTATGCGTGTACAACACCAGTAATACAGATGTATGTGTGTGTAACACCAGTAATACAGATGTATGTGTACAGCACCAGTAATACAGATGTATGTATGTGCAGCACCAGTAATACAGATGTATGTGTGTACAACACCAGTAATACAGATGTATGTGTGTGTGCAACACCAGTAATACAGATATATGTGTGTGTGCAGCACCAGTAATACAGATGTATGTTTGTGCAACACCAGTAATACAGATGTATGTGTGTGCAGTACCAGTAATACAGATGTATGTGTGTGCAACACCAGTAATACAGATGTATGTGTGTGCAACACCAGTAATACAGATGTATGTTTGTGCAACACCAGTAATACAGATGTATGTGTGTGCAGTACCAGTAATACAGATGTATGTGTGTGGAACATCAGTATTACAGATGTATGTGTGTGCAACACCAGTAATACAGATGCATGTGTGTGCAGTACCAGTAATACAGATGTATGTGTGTGCAACACCAGTAATACAGATGTATGTGTGTGCAACACCAGTAATACAGATGTATGTGTGTGCAGTACCAGTAATACAGAGGTGCAACACCAGTAATACAGATGTATGTGTGTGCAGTACCAGTAATACAGATGTATGTGTGTGCAACACCAGTAATACAGATGTATGTGTGTGCAACACCAGTAATACAGATGTATGTGTGTGCAACACCAGTAATACAGATGTATGTGTGTGCAACACCAGTAATACAGATGTATGCATGTACAGCACCAGTAATACAGATGTATGCGTGTGTAGCACCAGTAATACAGATGTATGTGTGTACAACACCAGTAATACAGATGTATGTGTGTGTAGCACCAGTAATACAGATGTATGTGTGTACAACACCAGTAATACAGATGTATGTGTGTGTGTAGTACCAGTAATACAGATGTATGTGTGTGTGTGCAACACCAGTAATACAGATATATGTGTGTGTGCAGCACCAGTAATACAGATGTATGTGTGTGCAACACCAGTAATACAGATGTATGTGTGTACAGCACCAGTAATACAGATGTATGTGTGTACACACCAGTAATACAGATGTATGTGTGTACAGCACCAGTAATACAGATGTATGTGTGTACACACCAGTAATACAGATGTATGTGTGTGTAACACCAGTAATACAGATGTATGTGTGTACAACACCAGTAATACAGATGTATGTTGTGTGTAGCACCAGTAATACAGATGTATGTGTGTACAACACCAGTAATACAGATGTATGTGTGTGTAACACCAGTAATACAGATGTATGTGTGTGTAACACCAGTAATACAGATGTATGTGTGTGCAACACCAGTAATACAGATGTATGTGTGTGCAGCACCAGTAATACAGATGTATGTGTGTAGCACCAGTAATACAGATGTATGTGTGTGCAACACCAGTAATACAGATGTATGTGTGTGTAACACCAGTAATACAGATGTATGTGTGTACAGCACCAGTAATACAGATGTATGTGTGTGTAACACCAGTAATACAGATGTATGTGTGTGCAGCACCAGTAATACAGATGTATGTGTGTACAACACCAGTAATACAGATGTATGTGTGTGCAGCACCAGTAATACAGATGTATGTGTGTGTAACACCAGTAATACAGATGTATGTGTGTGCAGCACCAGTAATACAGATGTATGTGTGTGTAACACCAGTAATACAGATGTATGTGTGTACAACACCAGCAATACAGATGTATGTGTGTACAACACCAGTAATACAGATGTATGTGTGTGTAACACCAGTAATACAGATGTATGTGTGTACAACACCAGCAATACAGATGTATGTATGTGTAGCACCAGCAATACAGATGTATGTGTGTACAACACCAGCAATACAGATGTATGTGTGTGTAACACCAGTAATACAGATGTATGTGTGTACAACACCAGCAATACAGATGTATGTGTGTACAGCACCAGTAATACAGATGTGTGTGTGCAGCACCAGTAATACAGATGTATGTGTGTGCAGCACCAGTAATACAGATGTATGTGTGTACAGCACCAGTAATACAGATGTATGTGTGTGCAGCACCAGTAATACAGATGTATGTGTGTACAGCACCAGTAATACAGATGTATGTGTGTGTAACACCAGTAATACAGATGTATGTGTGTGTAACACCAGTAATACAGATGTATGTGTGTACAACACCAGTAATACAGATGTATGTGTAGTACCAGTAATACAGATGTATGTGTGTACAACACCAGTAATACAGATGTATGTGTGTACAACACCAGTAATACAGATGTATGTGTGTACAGCACCAGTAATACAGATGTATGTGTGTGTAACACCAGTAATACAGATGTATGTGTGTGTAACACCAGTAATACAGATGTATGTGTGTACAACACCAGTAATACAGATGTATGTGTGTACAGCACCAGTAATACAGATGTATGTGTGTGCAGCACCAGTAATACAGATGTATGTGTGTGTAACACCAGTAATACAGATGTATGTGTGTACAACACCAGCAATACAGATGTATGTGTGTACAACACCAGCAATACAGATGTATGTGTGTGTAACACCAGTAATACAGATGTATGTGTGTACAACACCAGCAATACAGATGTATGTATGTGTAGCACCAGCAATACAGATGTATGTGTGTACAACACCAGCAATACAGATGTATGTGTGTGTAACACCAGTAATACAGATGTATGTGTGTACAACACCAGCAATACAGATGTATGTGTGTACAGCACCAGTAATACAGATGTATGTGTGTGCAGCACCAGTAATACAGATGTATGTGTGTGCAGCACCAGTAATACAGATGTATGTGTGTACAGCACCAGTAATACAGATGTATGTGTGTGCAGCACCAGTAATACAGATGTATGTGTGTACAGCACCAGTAATACAGATGTATGTGTGTGTAACACCAGTAATACAGATGTATGTGTGTGTAACACCAGTAATACAGATGTATGTGTGTGCAGTACCAGTAATACAGATGTATGTGTGTGTAGTACCAGTAATACAGATGTATGTGTGTACAACACCAGTAATACAGATGTATGTGTAGTACCAGTAATACAGATGTATGTGTGTACAACACCAGTAATACAGATGTATGTGTGTACAACACCAGTAATACAGATGTATGTGTGTACAGCACCAGTAATACAGATGTATGTGTGTGTAACACCAGTAATACAGATGTATGTGTGTCAGCACCAGTAATACAGATGTATGTGTGTAACACCAGTAATACAGATGTATGTGTGTGTAACACCAGTAATACAGATGTATGTGTGTGCAGCACCAGTAATACAGATGTATGTGTGTAACACCAGTAATACAGATGTATGTGTGTGCAACACCAGTAATACAGATGTATGTGTGTACAGCACCAGTAATACAGATGTATGTGTGTGCACCAGTAATACAGATGTATGTGTGTGCAGCACCAGTAATACAGATGTATGTGTGTACAACACCAGTAATACAGATGTATGTGTGTGCAGCACCAGTAATACAGATGTATGTGTGTGAGCACCAGTAATACAGATGTATGTGTGTACAACACCAGTAATACAGATGTATGTGTGTGTAACACCAGTAATACAGATGTATGTGTGTACAACACCAGTAATACAGATGTATGTGTGTACAGCACCAGTAATACAGATGTATGTGTGTGTAACACCAGTAATACAGATGTATGTGTGTGCAACACCAGTAATACAGATGTATGTGTGTGCAGCACCAGTAATACAGATGTATGTGTGTGCAACACCAGTAATACAGATGTATGTGTGTGCAACACCAGTAATACAGATGTATGTGTGTGCAGCACCAGTAATACAGATGTATGTGTGTGCAACACCAGTAATACAGATGTATGTGTGTGCAACACCAGTAATACAGATGTATGTGTGTGCAGCACCAGTAATACAGATGTATGTGTGTGCAACACCAGTAATACAGATGTATGTGTGTGCAACACCAGTAATACAGATGTATGTGTGTGCAGCACCAGTAATACAGATGTATGTGTGCAGCACCAGTAATACAGATGTATGTGTGTGAACACCAGTAATACAGATGTATGTGTGTAACACCGTAATACAGATTTGTGTGTCACCAGTAATACAGATGTATGTGTGTGCAGACCAGTAATAAGATGTATGTGGTGCAACACCAGTAATACAGATGTATGTGTGTGCAGCACCAGTAATACAGATGTATGTGTGTACAACACCAGTAATACAGATGTATGTGTGTGTAACACCAGTAATACAGATGTATGTGTACAGCACCAGTAATACAGATGTATGTGTGTGCAACACCAGTAATACAGATGTATGTGTGTACAACACCAGTAATACAGATGTATGTGTGTGTGCAACACCAGTAATACAGATGTATGTGTGTGTCAACACCAGTAATACAGATGTATGTGTGTGTCAGCACCAGTAATACAGATGTATGTGTGTGCAACACCAGTAATACAGATGTATGTGTGTGCAGCACCAGTAATACAGATGTATGTGTGTGCAACACCAGTAATACAGATGTATGTGTGTGCAACACCAGTAATACAGATGTATGTGTGCAGCACCAGTAATACAGATGTATGTGTGTACAACACCAGTAATACAGATGTATGTGTGTGTAACACCAGTAATACAGATGTATGTGTGTACAACACCAGTAATACAGATGTATGTGTGTACAGCACCAGTAATACAGATGTATGTGTGTGCAGCACCAGTAATACAGATGTATGTGTGTGCAGCACCAGTAATACAGATGTATGTGTGTACAGCACCAGTAATACAGATGTATGTGTGTGCAGCACCAGTAATACAGATGTATGTGTGTACAGCACCAGTAATACAGATGTATGTGTGTGTAACACCAGTAATACAGATGTATGTGTGCACAGCACCAGTAATACAGATGTATGTGTGTGTAACACCAGTAATACAGATGTATGTGTGTGTAACACCAGTAATACAGATATATGTGTGTGCAGCACCAGTAATACAGATGTATGTGTGTGTAACACCAGTAATACAGATGTATGTGTGTACAACACCAGCAATACAGATGTATGTGTGTACAGCACCAGTAATACAGATGTATGTGTGTGCAGCACCAGTAATACAGATGTATGTGTGTGCAGCACCAGTAATACAGATGTATGTGTGTACAGCACCAGTAATACAGATGTATGTGTGTACAGCACCAGTAATACAGATGTATGTGTGTGTAGCACCAGTAATACAGATGTATGTGTGTACAACACCAGTAATACAGATATATGTGTGTGTAGCACCAGTAATACAGATGTATGTGTGTACAACACCAGTAATACAGATGTATGTGTGTGTGTAGTACCAGTAATACAGATGTATGTGTGTGCAGCACCAGTAATACAGATGTATGTGTGTGCAACACCAGTAATACAGATGTATGTGTGTGTGCAGTACCAGTAATACAGATGTATGTTTGTGCAGCACCAGTAATACAGATGTATGTGTGTGCAGCACCAGTAATACAAATGTATGTGTGTGTAACACCAGTAATACAGATGTATGTGTGTACAACACCAGCAATACAGATGTATGTGTGTACAGCACCAGTAATACAGATGTATGTGTGTGCAGCACCAGTAATACAGATGTATGTGTGTGCAGCACCAGTAATACAGATGTATGTGTATGCAGTACCAGTAATACAGATGTATGTGTGTGCAACACCAGTAATACAGATGTATGTGTATGCAACACCAGTAATACAGATATGTGTGTGTGCAGCACCAGTAATACAGATGTTTGTGTGTGCAGTACCAGTAACACAAATGTATGTGGTACAGCACCAGTTATACAGATGTATGTGTGTAGCACCAGTAATACAGATATATGTGTGTACAACACCAGCAATACAGATGTATGTGTGTACAGCACCAGTAATACAGATGTATGTGTGTACAACCCCAGTAATACAGATGTATGTGTGTGTAACACCAGTAATACAGATGTATGTGTACAGCACCAGTAATACAGATGTATGTATGTGCAGCACCAGTAATACAGATGTATGTGTGTACAACACCAGTAATACAGATGTATGTGTGTGTGCAACACCAGTAATACAGATATATGTGTGTGTGCAGCACCAGTAATACAGATGTATGTTTGTGCAACACCAGTAATACAGATGTATGTGTGTGCAGTACCAGTAATACAGATGTATGTGTGTGCAACACCAGTAATACAGATGTATGTGTGTGCAACACCAGTAATACAGATGTATGTTTGTGCAACACCAGTAATACAGATGTATGTGTGTGCAGTACCAGTAATACAGATGTATGTGTGTGGAACATCAGTATTACAGATGTATGTGTGTGCAACACCAGTAATACAGATGCATGTGTGTGCAGTACCAGTAATACAGATGTATGTGTGTGCAACACCAGTAATACAGATGTATGTGTGTGCAACACCAGTAATACAGATGTATGTGTGTGCAGTACCAGTAATACAGATGTATGTGTGTGTGCAACACCAGTAATACAGATGTATGTGTGTGCAGTACCAGTAATACAGATGTATGTGTGTGCAACACCAGTAATACAGATGTATGTGTGTGTAACACCAGTAATACAGATGTATGTGTGTGCAACACCAGTAGCACCAGTAATACAGATGTATGTGTGTGTAACACCAGTAATACAGATGTATGTGTGTGCAGCACCAGTAATACAGATGTATGTGTGTGCAACACCAGTAATACAGATGTATGTGTGTAGTACCAGTAATACAGATGTATGTGTGTGCAACACCAGTAATACAGATGTATGTGTGTGCAGTACCAGTAATACAGATGTATGTTTGTGCAGCACCAGTAATACAGATGTATGTGTGTGCAACACCAGTAATACAGATGTATGTGTGTGTGCAGTACCAGTAATACAGATGTATGTTTGTGCAGCACCAGTAATACAGATGTATGTGTGTGCAGTACCAGTAATACAGATGTATGTGTGTGCAACACCAGTAATACAGATGTATGTGTGTACAGCACCAGTAATACAGATGTATGTGTGTGTAGCACCAGTAATACAGATGTATGTGTGTGTAACACCAGTAATACAGATGTATGTGTGTACAGCACCAGTAATACAGATGTATGTGTATGCAGTACCAGTAATACAGATGTATGTGTGTGCAACACCAGTAATACAGATGTATGTGTGTGCAACACCAGTAATACAGATATGTGTGTGTGCAGCACCAGTAATACAGATGTATGTGGTACAGCACCAGTAATACAGATGTATGTGTGTAGCACCAGTAATACAGATATATGTGTGTGTAACACCAGTAATACAGATGTATGTGTGTACAACACCAGCAATACAGATGTATGTGTGTACAGCACCAGTAATACAGATGTATGCGTGTACAACACCAGTAATACAGATGTATGTGTGTGTAACACCAGTAATACAGATGTATGTGTACAGCACCAGTAATACAGATGTATGTATGTGCAGCACCAGTAATACAGATGTATGTGTGTACAACACCAGTAATACAGATGTATGTGTGTGTGCAACACCAGTAATACAGATATATGTGTGTGTGCAGCACCAGTAATACAGATGTATGTTTGTGCAACACCAGTAATACAGATGTATGTGTGTGCAGTACCAGTAATACAGATGTATGTGTGTGCAACACCAGTAATACAGATGTATGTGTGTGCAACACCAGTAATACAGATGTATGTTTGTGCAACACCAGTAATACAGATGTATGTGTGTGCAGTACCAGTAATACAGATGTATGTGTGTGGAACATCAGTATTACAGATGTATGTGTGTGCAACACCAGTAATACAGATGTATGTGTGTGCAACACCAGTAATACAGATGTATGTGTGTGCAGTACCAGTAATACAGATGTATGTGTGTGCAACACCAGTAATACAGATGTATGTGTGTGCAGTACCAGTAATACAGATGTATGTGTGTGCAACAACAGTAATACAGATGTATGTGTGTGCAGTACCAGTAATACAGATGTATGTTTGTGCAGCACCAGTAATACAGATGTATGTGTGTGCAACACCAGTAATACAGATGTATGTGTGTGTGCAGTACCAGTAATACAGATGTATGTTTGTGCAGCACCAGTAATACAGATGTATGTGTGTGCAGTACCAGTAATACAGATGTATGTGTGTGCAACACCAGTAATACAGATGTATGTGTGTACAGCACCAGTAATACAGATGTATGTGTGTGTAGCACCAGTAATACAGATGTATGTGTGTGTAACACCAGTAATACAGATGTATGTGTGTACAGCACCAGTAATACAGATGTATGTGTATGCAGTACCAGTAATACAGATGTATGTGTGTGCAACACCAGTAATACAGATGTATGTGTGTGCAACACCAGTAATACAGATATGTGTGTGTGCAGCACCAGTAATACAGATGTATGTGTGTGCAGTACCAGTGATACAGATGTATGTGTGTAGAACACCAGTAATACAGATGTATGTGTGTGTGCAACACCAGTAATACAGATGCATGTGTGTACAGTACCAGTAATACAGATGTATGTGTGTGTGCAACACCAGTAATACAGATGTATGTGTGTGCAACACCAGTAATACAGATGTATGTGTTTGTGCAGTACCAGTAATACAGATGTGTGTGTGTGCAACACCAGTAATACAGATGTATGTGTGTACAACACCAGTAATACAGATGTATGTGTGTGCAGTACCAGTAATACAGATGTATGTGTGTACAGCACCAGTAATACAGATGTATGTGTGTGCAGCACCAGTAATACAGATGTATGTGTGTACAGCACCAGTAATACAGATGTATTTGTGTGCAACACCAGTAATACAGATGTATGTGTGTGCAGCACCAGTAATACAGATGTATGTGTGTAGCACCAGTAATACAGATGCATGTGTGTGTAACACCAGTAATACGGATGTATGTGTGCACAGCAAAAGTAATACAGATGTATGTGTGTGTAACACCAGTAATACAGATGTATGTGTGTACAACACCAGCAATACAGATGTATGTGTGTACAGCACCAGTAATACAGATGTATGTGTGTGCAGCACCAGTAATACAGATGTATGTGTGTGCAGCACCAGTAATACAGATGTATGTGTGTACAGCACCAGTAATACAGATGTATGTGTGTGCAGCACCAGTAATACAGATGTATGTGTGTACAGCACCAGTAATACAGATGTATGTGTGTACAACACCAGTAATACAGATGTATGTGTGTACAACACCAGTAATACAGATGTATGTGTGTGTAGTACCAGTATTACAGATGTATGTGTGTACAGCACCAGTAATACAGATGTATGTGTGTACAACACCAGTAATACAGATGTATGTGTGTACAACACCAGTAATACAGATGTATGTGTGTGTAGTACCAGTATTACAGATGTATGTGTGTGCAACACCAGTAATACAGATGTATGTGTGTGCAACACCAGTAATACAGATGTATGTGTGTGCAACACCAGTAATACAGATGTATGTGTGTGCAGTACCAGTAATACAGATGTATGTGTGTGCAACACCAGTAATACAGATGTATGTGTGTGCAGTACCAGTAATACAGATGTATGTGTGTACAACACCAGTAATACAGATGTATGTGTATGCAGTACCAGTAATACAGATGTATGTGTGTGTAGCACCAGTAATACAGATGTATGTGTGTGTAGCACCAGTAATACAGATGTATGTGTGTGCAACACCAGTAATACAGATATATGTGTGTGTGCAGCACCAGTAATACAGATGTATGTGTGTACAACACCAGTAATACAGATGTATGTGTGTGTGCAGTACCAGTAATACAGATGTATGTGTGTGCAACACCAGTAATACAGATGTATGTGTGTGGAACACCAGTAATACAGATGTATGTGTGTGCAGTACCAGTAATACAGATGTATGTGTGTACAGCACCATTAATACAGATGTATGTGTGTGCAGCACCAGTAATACAGATGTATGTGTGTACAGCACCAGTAATACAGATGTATGTGTGTGCAACACCAGTAATACAGATGTATGTGTGTGCCACACCAGTAATACAGATGTATGTGTGTGCAGTACCAGTAATACAGATGTATTTGTGTGCAACACCAGTAATACAGATGTATGTGTGTGCAACACCAGTAATACAGATGTATGTGTGTACAGCACCAGTAATACAGATGTATTTGTGTTCAACACCAGTAATACAGATGTATGTGTGTGCAACACCAGTAATACAGATGTATGTGTGTGGAACACCAGTAATACAGATGTATGTGTGTGCAGTACCAGTAATACAGATGTATGTGTGTACAGCACCAGTAATACAGATGTATGTGTGTGCAGCACCAGTAATACAGATGTATGTGTGTACAGCACCAGTAATACAGATGTATTTGTGTGCAACACCAGTAATACAGATGTATGTGTGTGCAGTACCAGTAATACAGATGTATGTGTGTGCAGTACCAGTAATACAGATGTATGTGTGTGTAACACCAGTAATACAGATGTATGTGTACAGCACCAGTAATACAGATGTATGTGTGTACAACACCAGTAATACAGATGTATGTGTGTACAACACCAGTAATACAGATGTATGTGTGTGTAACACCAGTAATACAGATGTATGTGTGTACAACACCAGTAATACAGATGTATGTGTGTGTAACACCAGTAATACAGATGTATGTGTACAGCACCAGTAATACAGATGTATGTGTGTGCAGTACCAGTAATACAGATGTATGTGTGTGTAACACCAGTAATACAGATGTATGTATGTACAACACCAGTAATACAGATGTATGTATGTACAACACCAGTAATACAGATGCATGTGTGTGCAGTACCAGTAATACAGATGTATGTGTGTGCAACACCAGTAATACAGATGTATGTGTGTGCAGTACCAGTAATACAGATGTATGTGTGTGTAACACCAGTAATACAGATGTATGTGTGTACAACACCAGTAATACAGATGTATGTGTGTACAGCACCAGTAATACAAATGTATGTGTGTGTAACACCAGTAATACAGATGTATGTGTGTGCAGCACCAGTAATACAGATGTATGTGTGTAGCACCAGTAATACAGATGTATGTGTGTGTAACACCAGTAATACAGATGTATGTGTGCACAGCACCAGTAATACAGATGTATGTGTGTGTAACACCAGTAATACAGATGTATGTGTACAGCACCAGTAATACAGATGTATGTGTGTACAACACCAGTAATACAGATGTATGTGTGTACAACACCAGTAATACAGATGTATGTGTGTGCAGCACCAGTAATACAGATGTATGTGTGTACAACACCAGTAATACAGATGTATGTGTGTACAGCACCAGTAATACAGATGTATGTGTGTGCAGCACCAGTAATACAGATGTATGTGTGTGTGTGCAACACCAGTAATACAGATGTATGTGTGTGCAGTACCAGTAATACAGATGTATGTGTGTACAACACCAGTAATACAGATGTATGCATGTGTAGCACCAGTAATACAGATATATGTGTGTGCAGCACCAGTAATACAGATGTATGTGTGTACAGCACCAGCAATACAGATGTATGTGTGTACAACACCAGTAATACAGATGTATGTGTGTACAACACCAGTAATACAGATGTATGTGTGTACAGCACCAGTAATACAGATGTATGTGTGTACAACACCAGTAATACAGATGTATGTGTGTGTAACACCAGTAATACAGATGTATGTGTGTGCAGCACCAGTAATACAGATGTATGTGTGTACAGCACCAGTAATACAGATGTATGTGTGTGTAGCACCAGTAATACAGATGTATGTGTGTACAACACCAGTAATACAGATGTATGTGTGTGTGTACAGCACCAGTAATACAGATGTATGTGTGTACAGCACCAGTACTACAGATGTATGTGTGTACAGCACCAGTAATACAGATGTATGTGTGTGTAACACCAGTAATACAGATGTATGTGTGTGCAGCACCAGTAATACAGATGTATGTGTGTGCAGTACCAGTAATACAGATGTATGTGTGTACAACACCAGTAATACAGATGTATGTGTGTACAGCACCAGTAATACAGATGTATGTGTGTACAGCACCAGTAATACAGATGTATGTGTGTGCAGCACCAGTAATACAGATGTATGTGTGTACAGCACCAGTAATACAGATGTATGTGTGTGCAACACCAGTAATACAGATGTATGTGTGTACAGCACCAGTAATACAGATGTATGTGTGTGCAACACCAGTAATACAGATGTATGTGTGTACAGCACCAGTAATACAGATGTATGTGTGTGCAACACCAGTAATACAGATGTATGTGTGTACAGCACCAGTAATACAGATGTATGTGTGTGCAACACCAGTAATACAGATGTATGTGTGTACAGCACCAGTAATACAGATGTATGTGTGTGCAGTACCAGTAATACAGATGTATGTGTGTGTAACACCAGTAATACAGATGTATGTGTGTGTAACACCAGTAATACAGATGTATGTGTGTGTAACACCAGTAATACAGATGTATGTGTGTGCAGCACCAGTAATACAGATGTATGTGTGTGTTAACACCAGTAATACAGATACGCATGTGTGCAGCACCAGTAATACAGATGTATATGTGTGTGCAGCACCAGTAATACAGATACGCGTGTGTGCATAACGCCGTGTCTGATCTGGATCTATATCGTTTGCAAATGTGATTTTATTTACTCAGCAGGCAAAAAGTTAATTAACCGAACCATCAGAAGACCGAAAATGAAAATATGACATGGTATTGAGGTATTGTACAGTTTGGCACCATATTGCAGTATATCGATCTATCGTGTCACCTCTAATCTATAGTAATATGAAGTGCTGTACGATGTGTCAACCAAGCTATGCTTTGCAATGTATATATACCCGTCAGAATTAGTTGAAGACGTCTCCTCCTTCAGCATCGTCGAGTGTTGCAATCTATACGATATGGAGCTACAATACCCCGGTAACGGTTCCATATTAACCGTTTGCATGCTAGCGGTGAAAATAACATTCAAATATATCATGTAATTTCATTAGAATGTTTATGAAATTACATGTACAGGAAATATTTCCAGAATTTTCAGATGGTAAATATGAAAAACACATTAATGAGTTGTCTGCTACAATTATTTGAACTATTTAAAGCGTCTGTTCTACCCAGCATGCAAAGTGTTATGGGTTGTACACACTATGTTATTCTGATCATTATTGTCTGATAATACATCAATTAATGTGGAATTGGTAACGATGCCAAGCAGACGGACGTAAAACACAAATTTCATAGTATAATTGTGCTAAAAAAAAAGTGTGCATATATTTTGATCAACTTTTACTCTTTATATAGAGCTAATCTTGGCAAGTGTTGTTGCTTATTAATGAGATAATGTATTATAAGCACTAAAAACGACTTAATAACAATTAATTTTAAGTTGCTATGGTAATAATTACACATTTTACATCAACTATGCGGATTTATGTGATTTTTATTTTTTATTTTAAAAACGTGGGTTTTACATAAACAAGCAGGGTTCATTCTAGGTCAGAATTTTTGGGAGAAGTGAGAAAGCGCGTTATCGCTTCCTTAAATGGTTCTTTAATATACTTCTGCAAAATAGGCTTAAAATGCACAGTACAACCATTAAATACAACATTTGAATAGAAGGAGTGCTTTATAATGGACCAGTGTATCTTACTAGACAACATTTTGTTTGAAAATCGTAAAAACCAAAAAAATAACTTTTTTTTTTAGGGAGAAGTGGGGCCCCCAGAGGGCGAAGTCGGGTCCCTAGGGCGACTATTTCGCCCAAATCGCCCTCTAGAATGATCCCTGAACAAGTTACGTATATTTGATGCTTTGTCTGTAATAACAATGATTCTATGTCATAACGCACCCTTTCATCAAAAAAAAAATATATATATATAAATCATTCACATACAATTTCTGTCCACTGTCTTTAATAACAAATAAACACACGACGAAAGTCGTGATAGTGTGTTCGCTTCAGGTGCGAAAGGCCCAGAGTTTGCCACCTGCTGGAGCTGTTACGATTGTGCCCTTAGGCAAGGCATTTAAATTCCACATGCCTTTTCTCTCTCCTTCATGGCGATGGATTCCATCAGGAATGAGGTCTCGAGCGTGATTGATATAAGTTGTAAGAACTCGCAATCGAGCTAAAATAAATTTGCTTAAACTGATAAAATAAAATTTCGGCCCAATTCAAGCAGTTACATCTGTTCGCCTGCGACGCCAATATATGGAAAAGGGTTACGCAGCATCGTTTGGCAGACCTAAGACTTCCTGGCAGAACCCAGCTACATGTACATATTTTCGTTATTAATATCAATTCTAAATTGATGTGATACTATTTCTGAACATACCTGGGTGCTGCTGCAGTTTGTGGGTTAAATGGTGATAGACATGCAGACATTCTCTGTACCTGGGCCTCTAGACTGCGAGAGTCGTCCGATGATTCACGTTCCAGTTTACGTGCTCTCGAGTGTACTGCAACACAACACATTCATACCGATCAAGTACAGACAAACCTGTGTTAGTTCCCACCTCTATTAAGCAGCCAACCTGTATTAAGCAGCCAGTTTCAAGATTCCCAATATGTTCTTTTATTATACATGTTACCCTATTAAGCAGCCACCTGTGCAAAGCAGCCACTTTCTGTATTAAGCAGCCAGTTTCAAGATTCCCAATATGTTCTTTTATTATACAATCATGTTACCCTATTAAGCAGCCACCTGTGCAAAGCAGCCACTTTCTGTGATTCCCTTAAGTTTGACTATGTGTATATCTATAATGCATACTAATATTTAGGCCCATAACTTTTTAATCATGCATTGAATCTACTAAATTTAAATTCCACATTGCCTCTTCTCTCTCCTTCATGGCAATGGATTCCATCAGGAATGAGGTCTCAAGAGTGATTAACATACGTTGAAAGAACTTGTTTCGCAATCGAGCTAAAATAAATTTGTATAAACTAATCTAAATCATATCAGAAATGGAATATCCACACCCCAAAACCCTATATAGCAGGTATTACACATTATTTTATGACAAATTTGTAAATTTTAATATTTTCATATTGACATATTCCCAAGCTAGCTCATCAAATTCGGCGCAGAACTTTTTAAACGTTTGAATGCATTATACGCAGGAAGGTTTGGTGAAAACTTCAGCTTTCTACATTTTTTCCCATGTTGAATCCCATTGCTCCTGTACTATGATACAGTAAATGGACTTATGGGTATAGGATATAAGCCAAAAACGATCCATTATGTAAAATATTGGACTGTGTGAGGCGGGTAGCGCCGAAGACAGTACCAATATTTTACATATTGGATCTGTTTGAGGCTTACATCTTACTTAAAACACACACTTATATAACAAGATACTACTAATTAAAATTGTTAATTTCGTACATGTACACGCGTAGGATTTAATATAATACTCTGGCCTTTGACAGCAGTCAAGTACAAAAGTCTGACGGTCACCGTGTTTTAATAACAATTATACTATTTATTCATGAGAAGTCAATTAAATTGACAATACATCAGTGAATAGGGAAAATTTCTAAATACTGTAATTTCCTATTCCAGCGAAACCCCTCTGAACCGAACGGCCATCGAACCAGAAGTTTGGTTTGGAGGGGTTTTCGGCAACCGATGGCCCGAGATATTGAGGGACTGTCTCGAGTGTTGATTGTTCATAAGGAAATACCGCTCGCAAAATTTTCATCTACTACTCATTCCCAGGGTTCCCGCTGTCGGTCGCCAAAGGCGCCAACAAATAAATATTTAAAACAAAAAATTGGGGGGGGGGCACATGTTTTGTCAAATACATGGCTGAAATATTTATTTGTGAACTATATGGCTCTTAGTTGGCTCCAAGTTTTTTAAATTGGTTCCAGTGTTTTTCAATTGGCGACAGAACATTCAGACAGAAGGATCCCTGTATATGCAATAGCTGTTACTGACTTAAGAATGCATCTCACCGTTTTATGCAAGAGCTAAGAGAAACGTGGAGAGCAGAAGATAATGGATGTGTAAATGGCATGCTACTTCATACCTGCATTTGAAGCGACAATCGACTTCTCCGATACTACGGATTTTTCGGGTGGCATATTGTTTATAGACAGGAATGGCTCCACCTGAAACACATTACATAGGGCATATTGTTTATAGACAGGAATGGCTCCACCTGAAACACATTACATAGGGCATAGACTAATAATAGACAGGAATGGCTCCACCTGAAACACATTACATAGGGCATAGACTAATAGTGCAGTCTTCACGAAACTTTGCCAGAGTTTGTCTGACACCGGTCAGACAAATGATTAAAATGCACTTAAACTTTCAGTATATTTTGTCTGACCGAAGGATTTTTTGTCTGACATGTCAGGCGGTCCTACGGATTTCGGGAAGACTGATAGTGTATTACGGCAGATATGCTCAGCCTAGGTCAGGATTTTTTTGAGAAATGAGAAAGCACGTGATTGCGTCCTTAATTGTTATTACGGTATTTAATAAATTTCAACAAATCAGGGTTAAAATACACAATATGACAATTAAATACAATGTACAACAGTTGAATAGAAGGACTGCTTTATCTTACTGTACAAAATTCTGCCTGACAATTGTTAAAAACAATATTTTTGGGGGCGAATATTTTGCCCATGTCAACCTTCAGAATGATAGTTCCATGGGCCCGAGTGAAAATCGGTACCACCTGAGGTGGCAAATTCTAAGTCATACCACAGTGTTGGTATACTTGTGGAGGTAAAATGTTGGGGTGATAACCTTTGCACACGAGTAGCTTAACAAAGATGGCCGCCAATTTTCAAAATGGCTGCCCAGTAGCTAATAATCAGTATATATGCCTATACATCCATGCTTACCATGCTTCTTTTGTGTGCCCCATGCTCACCAAAGTTGCCTGAATTACTGACAGGGTGTCACAGTGTATGTATATACAGTCAAACCTCGGAAATCCGGACACGTTTGTTACAGGTCCGGTTACCCGGATCATCCGGATTTCCGAATTTAAGCATATTTTTCTTCATTTTTTTTTCTGTTGCATGAACAGAGTGTCGGATAATGAATTATCTGGATTTGTGGAGTCCGGAATTTCAATGCTTTTTTATGCTGTCACCTGTGGAAAGCAACACCCACCGAAACATGTTTTGCTACCACTTGTAGTAAAGTCATTAACAGGAAATGTGGAGCTCATTCAGATACTAAATCGTCTTGGCCATTGTGTGTCTTATTCACTGGCTGAACAGATCGAGACAGCACTATGTCTCCAGAAGTTAGGTGCAGTATCGGAGCAGAATGTGACTCTGCCAACAAATATTCATCCCCATGTCTTCACCACACTTGTTTGGGACAACATTGACAGACTTGAGGAAACAGTGACTGGTGGAGGAACATCACATCGTGTAAACGGCATTGCCATTCAGTCTGAGTTTATTGGACCTCAGCTAGAAAGTCCAAAGCCAAACGTTGTGAAGAGTAAGAGGAGATCCATTGACATTGAAGATTTGCCTCTTCCCGAGTACAATGCTGGTGAAAAGGCGAATCCTCCAAGAATGGCAACAATAGAACCAGACACCACAGTTGCCGTAGATACTGCAAAGACAAAGAATAAAGTCTGGATTGTCTCTCGTCTGCATAACCGGGACATTCCTAGCTGGACTGGTTTTAACATTCTGACTCGCGAGAGTGTCACCACTAGCCCAGATACTGTAAGTTACTTGTCCACCATCAATGCCCCTGCCACAGCCATGTCCACTGTGTTTGAAGTGCTGAACCAGTCACTGAAGATCATGCAAGAACTACAGCTGCCTAGCGTGGTATGTGTGTTTGACCAGGCTCTCTACGCAAAGCAACTGAAATTAAATGGAAACACTCTAATACCTTTCAAGACATAGTTCTCAGGATAGGAGACTTTCACACAGTAATGAACTTCCTATCCACCATAGGTAAGCGTTTCCAGGATGCCGGTCTGAGGGAACTATGCGTGGAGTCAGGCATTGTTGCAGAGGGTTCTGTTCAAGCTGTGATGGAGGGACGCCAATATAATCGAGCAGTGAGAGTCCATAAGCTTGTGTATGAGTCACTTCTCCGACTAGCATGGAAGGAGTTCATCCCATGGCTGCAGGCTACCTACCCAGCAGATGTTGTCCACTTGGAGGAAGCGATCAAAAGCATCAACACTGCTGGTGATGACTTGAATCAAGCAACCCTCAATTCAGTTCTGGACAATCAAAGCATCGCAAAAATTCTCCAACGCTTCGACATGTTTCTCAGTGGCCTACGAGATGGCACCAATGGAGATCTGGCTGCATTCTGGATGTCCTATGTAGACATGGTGGACATCATGCTGGGTCTGTTGCGGGCATCTAGAGAAGGAGATTGGATGCTGCACTTGAATTCCATCCGTGCCATGATCCCCTGGGCCTTCGCCTATGACAAGATTAATTATGCCCGTTACATGCCTGTCTACTATGCAGAGATGGCACAACTAACCATCAGTCAACCAGCAGTTCATGCCCATTTCCTAAATGGGGGATTCTCTGTGCAAATTGGATCTCAGAATCCTTTTGGGAAAATTCCTGCAGATCAGACAATAGAAGAAACAGTGAACAAGGATACCCAGACCCCTGGTGGTACAAAGGGTTTCAGTCTCAAACCAGCTGCCATCAGCCGGTACTACTTGACTGCTGAATATCGAAGCACATTTTTGCGAGATATGGTGCATCAGCCTACTTCTAAGTTCAGTCACACAGATCTCCACATGACCAGGATTCACAAGGATCATGCTAATGCCGAGGATCTGGTAGATCTCCTAGAGCAGGAGTGGATAAATCCCATGAGCGGGGATCAGCCTGATCTTGTCAGCATCTCAACTGGCGACTAGCCCCACCAAATATTGCTAAAGACCTTCAAAAGGCACATGAAGTGGGAGAGAATGCATACCAGGATTTCATAATGAAACGACTTGCAACTGTTCCTCCCATTGCGAAATTTCATGATCGGCTTGCCAAGCAAGGGTTGAAAACTTTCTCAGATCTGACAAAGAAGAAACGGGTTGGGAAAGCCACCAGCAAGGAAACTATTCTTCAAGCAGACAGAAACTTGTTCGGTCACATGGTACTTGCTGCTCAGAGCCGTAATCTGGACCCACGAGAAGTCCTATCACACCCATTAGGCCCTATTCCCTGGGCTTTGGCGACGCCAGATGGATCACTGCGAAAAACCAACAAAGCTGCTTTAGGCAAAGGGCTAGTGCACAATGTGAGTGTGGCCGAAGCAATCCCTACACCCTCTGCCTGTATTATCGATGGGATGAGTCTGGTGCAGCGAATGAAGGGAGAAAACCAGACATTTGCACAGCTCGCAGAGCATGCAATGTCACTGGTATTACATGAAGGTGTCAACAGAATTGATGTTGTGTTTGATGTGTACCGAGACGTGTCCATCAAGAATGCTGAGAGATGCAACCGTGGAGCAAGCGAGAGCCTGCAATTCAAGAACATTGCAGCAGGACACACAATTCATCAATGGAGAAAATTCCTATGCAGTCCATTCAACAAATCAAGCCTCATCAAATTTCTGGTTGAAGAGTGGAAGAAGCCAGAACACAGAGGCAGGTTGGGTGACAAGATTCTTTATGCCACCTGCGAGGACCACTGCTTCAAGATCACCAAGGACAACTGGGAAGCAATTGCCGAGCTCAAATCAACACATGGGGAGGCAGACACACGCGTTCTGTTGCATGCAGCACATGTGGCAAAAGATGGGTACAAAGCAGCTGTCATCACTGCTGAAGATACAGACATACTTGTGCTCGCCCTTGGCTTCAGCCACACCATTCCATGCCAGCTATATCAGAAAGTGGGAACACAGAACCGCCGCAAATACATTGACATCAACAAGGTAGCAAGAAACCTAGGTATTGATGTGTGCACAACCTTGGTTGGTCTACATGCATATACATGGTGTGATACAGTGAGTGCCTTTGCTGGGAAAGGGAAGCTAGGAGCCCTGAAACTCATGAAGAAGGAGCATACATACCAACAGTGCTTTGGTGAACTTGGAGAATCATGGGATATTTCACCAGAACTTATCCAGAAGCTTGAGGCCTTCATGTGCCATATGTACGTATCCAAGAGAGGTTCATGTGATGTCAATGAATGTCGATATCAACTCTTCTATGCCAAGAGGGGTGAAGTTAACTCTGCACACCTTCCCCCATGCATGGACTGCTTACATATGCATGCACAACGTGCAAACTATCAAGCTGGTATCTGGCGACGCTCCCTTCAGTGTGAACCTGATGTTCCCAGCCCCAAAGATTATGGATGGATGATTGATGATGAAGGGCACCTAGACATCCAGTGGATGACTGGTTTACCAGCTCCTGCAGCAGTCTTGGAACTCATGAAGTGCAACTGTAGCCGTTCATGTGATGCCAGAAACTGCCCATGCATTGCCAATAACCTCAAATGTACCCCAATGTGTCGCTTGCCAACATGCTCCAACCAGATGGCAGATGAGGAGGATGACATCATCCAGCCTGATTTAGAGGATGAAGAAGATGCTGAAGATGATGATGAAGATAACTATATTCTGTGAATGAAACAACATGTTACAAAGCTTTGCATGACTGTCAGCTCTTAAAGAGTAAATATTTTGGAGTGTCAATATTGCTTTATCATCCTACATAACAGCTAGATCTGAGATGCAATGTTTTATCAAGGTGACATAGTATTAATTGCTAGATAACTCTGACTCATCAGACTCATCACTCTAAATATTAGTTTAACTAGTGTCTACAGTTCATGTTGTTATATATATATATGTCAATTGCCGTGCTAAAATTGCAATATTAATACATTACCAGTATGTTAAACATCAGCAGTGTGTTGTTTATTTGTGTCAAAATACCATATTTCTGATCAGGGCTTCAGAAAGTGCATTTTTAGTGACCTTAAGCTACTCATCTGCAAAGGTTATCACATATGAACAACATCTATAGACATGTACCTCTTCAAAAAAAAAAAATACTAGAATTTGCCACCTCAGGTGGTACCGATGGGTGAAATTTTGGGTCCGGGCCCATGGACTTGAGCCCTGAATTATAGATCAATATCACAATTCTATAGTCGGCATTCTTAGCCCTTTCAACACCACATACCTCTAAATAGGCTTACAAAAAGTGTAGATCCAGATGAGCCGACTCGCCACGATCGGCACTTTTTGCCAGTAATATTACTATTTTTAGACAAAATTACCTATTTTGATAAATGTAATTTTCTTATTCATTTATTGGTCTAAAAATATCATGCACCAGTCCATGTCAGTTACTTGGGTGTTGAATGGGTTAAAGCGACACTACATCAGTGAAAACGAAAATTTCTACAGAATGTAATTTCTTATCAAATGATATAAAAAAAATTCCAAACATTTGCCTCAAAAACCGAGTGTTTAAACTAATAAAGAAACGTTGTATACGCGGTTTGTTGACATAACAAAATAATGTAAATATTGTCAACATCCATGCGTAATACAACTCGTGAATCTTAAATAACTCGATTTACGGTACAGATTTACCGTTATATCTGACATGTGTGCCTATGCATATTTATTTGTAGATTAATCTTAGTTGAATTATCTCTAGACGACAGTATCACGCGATATGACAAACAAACGTCAATTCAGGAGCATGGATGACAATTGAGTTATATGAAATCCTACTTTCACTTTTGAAAGTTTGTAGACCACAAAAGCACTGTTTATTGATTCGATGTTAGTGTTCAAATGTATTCAGAAGAATGTGTAGCAGCAATGCATTTATACGTGAACAAATGTATTTTTTTTGGCTTTTTGCGATGTAATGTCACTTTAACCATTCTCTCATCGTAATTTTCTACTTCTTCTACCGCAACAACTGACTTAATTTATTGCCAGGGTTGTGAAAAAAGGCAAGTCTAAACGCAAAATCTCAATTACGCGTAGTCGTTTTTATAAATTAAAATTGCTAACAAGATGAACACACATAGCGTTGTTTGAATTCTGCAGTCTATAACATCTCTTGACACAATATTATACAAGAAATCAACGTTTAAATTTCATGGGAGAGTTTCACCATTCCATTTCGTCCATTTTGAATTTTTGGTTATTACAAAAAGTCAAGAATAGCAATCATTAGACGAAATTGTTTACAAGATATATCTCCGGTGCCATTACGGTGAACCCAAATAAGATTTCGTTCAGTATCCAATTGTTCATACGCATGAAATGTACTAACAAATCATTCATTCGGATTTCTTTTGTGAAGACTGCGCAGAAAAAGTGGGAGAATTTCACCTGTCGACTAACACATCAACAGCTAAATGATATGCACAACGGTAAGACAATATATTTTAAACGTTCTTAATATCTATATTTATGATTATTCTTAATACCGAATGTCGGACGAAGCGTATCACTGCACTAGCGTACCGGGACTATACGTACCACTTTGTAGGACGTAGCGTACCATATATGTAATACATAGTAAAAATGAAAAACGATTTAGTGATATACAAATTGACTAACTCATGTGTAATTAAATTAGCTTTTAATACAAATAGCTCACAAACTTCTTGTTATTACTGTACTGTTATATTCATAGAACTTTATTGAAGAAAAACAATTATCTATCTGTATAGATCTAGGTGCAATTAAAACACTTGGCCTAATCAACGATTGTTTGCAATTATCTATAAAGATTACCAGAAGAAGTCATGGGATCCAATGCGACACGTGTGAACGTTGGCAGCATCGGAAGTGTTATACTGGCATAAATCATGTGCAGTACCCACAGTTGCAGTTAATTCTTATCAAAAACGAACATGATACAACGAATTTACAACAATAGAGTGGTGGAACCTATGCTCGGCATAAATCCTACATATCATGGCCTATAAAAAAAGTTAAATGCACTTGCCGTATCTTATTATTATCTAAGTCGTGAAAACAACTTTCATAAAATTATTGTTGAAAATTTTAGCTTCATTGCGCCTAAATACAGCTATCGCAACGGCACCTTTTTAAAAAAATTTTTATTTATGCATGGGTAAATGTTGAATATATTATTTTGACTTAGTAACATCAATAACTAACAATATTACAACTCATAAGGAACTTTTTTCTGGTTATTTGTACAATTTTTTTCCAATCCGGATAGCCACCTGAAATGCTCATAAACCGCACATTTCGGTGAAAAAAAATTTCCCAACAAATTGTCTGTTTATATTCGGCTACTGAACCAGTACATTAGACTACCGGTATGCACAACGGAATGCTATTGAACCATGCTTCACCTCTGTCACCGAAAATATGTTAAAACTATTTAAATATTTTAAATACGTATGTAAAATGTAAATGGAAAAAATACGCCGAGCATAGGTTCCACCACTCTATATTAAAATATTTCAGAGCTAAGCATATATATATATATAGCAATAATATAGTATTACTATTGTCCATTGTGACGGTACTTACAAAACGGTGAAAAAGTATCACACAACTTGTAACTTGGTTCAAACAATCAAAGATTGTTGAGCAAATTTACAATGGTTGTGCGTTATTAACACCTAATTAAGTATCGCCCACCAGACAATAGTAATACTATAATAGTCATATATGGTATGCTTGGTCTGTAAATGGTACACGTGGGTAGTGGTACGTTAGTGTAGTGGTACGCTTGGTCTGTAAATGGTACGCGTGGGTAGTGGTACATTAGTGTAGTGGTACGCTTCGTCTGTAAATGGTACGCGTGGGTAGTGGTATGTTAGTGTAGTGGTATGTTTGGTCTGTAAATGGTACGCGTGGGTAGTGGTACGTTAGTGTAGTGGTACGCTTCGTCTGTAAATGGTACGCGTGGGTAGTGGTACATTAGTGTAGTGGTACGCTTCATCTGTAAATGGTACGCGTGGGTAGTGGTACGTTAGTGTAGTGGTACGCTTGGTCTGTAAATGGTATGCGTGGGTAGTGGTACGTTAGTGTAGTGGTACGCTTCGTCTGTCACAGCTTAACACCAATGCACACATTTATAACCATTCATGTCTGTTTGTCCTCTTCATCAATGACCTGCCAGATGCATTACCAAATGGAAGTAAAGTATTCCTATATGCTGATGACACTAAAATATTCAGGGACATACAAACTAACAGTGATAGAGACTTACTACAGGAGGATATACACTGCATGCACGCATGGTCAGAAACATGGCTTCTAAAGTTTCATCCCGATAAGTGCCATACCATGTCAATTGGCAGAAATAGACTGGAAGAACGCCAATATAGTTTAAAAGCTGAATACCCGCCAATGAATAAAAGTCGGTCAGAAAAGGATGTCGGAGTAGTCATTGATGATAAATTGACATTTGAGAAGCACATAGCTGAGAAGGTGAACAAAGCACTCGATTGCAGGAGGTGTAATAAGAAGATCGTTTGAATATTTAGATTGCATTACATTCAAACTCTTGTATACCGCATTAGTTAGACCACATTTGGAATACGCCAACCCAGTCTGGAACCCATATAAAAAGAAAGATATTACAACTATTGAAAATGTGCAAAGAAGAGCGACAAAGCTAGTTCCCGGATTGTCAGAGTTGTCATATACTGAGAGACTGAAAAAACTCAAATTACCGACACTTGCATATAGACGAACGAGAGGAGACATGATCGAAGTTTTCAAAATCCTGAATGAAAAATATGACTTTCCGCCCGAGAAACTGTTCAATTTAAGAGACAACAATTCAACAAGAGGAAACACCCAGAAAATATATAAACCAAGGGCACGACTGAACATCAGAAAATACTCGTTTACTCACAGAGTGATAGACACCTGGAATTCCCTACCAAACAGTGTTATAAGTGCAAAGTCAGTAGCCTTCTTTTGAGAGACGTCTAGACAAATTTTGGAAAAATCAAGACATATTGTATAATTATAATGAGCAAATCGCAACGGACGCGACAGTACAAATAACGAAGAGCTGGAGTCAGAGGCTGAGGACAGCCTTCTTCCAGAAGCCAACTTATGATGTCCAAAAAGCTTCAAAATATTGGTCAGATGAAATCCTGGCGGAAAGTGCTATCCGAAAATAAGCATTAACGATAAGACCTCGAAATAACATGAGCCGTAAACTACAATGTACGAAATAAATGAAAAAACAACATATGTAGCTACTTCATGGGGTTTGATAGGTCTTCCTCTTGATTTCATCTTGTCCCGGACTTCTGACTGTCGTCCACTCTTTCTTGACTTAGCAGACATTGTCGTCGCACTTGCTCGGCGATGCTTTGGGAAATTTATTTCCACATCTGCTGGAAGATCTGGATCAATATCTAGGTAGTAGAGATTATTATCAACCCCACTTTGCTGGTCATCTTCCAATGGGCCTCCTCCCATTCCCAATATGGGACCATTTTTAACTTTGCAAACATTCCATTTGACGTTATTCTTGCTCATTGTTGCAATAATAAAATCGAACAGGAATTAATGAATGAGGTCTCGCAACTAACGCAACTATATGCGTTATTCATTATCGATACTATTCCGAGCATTACCAACAATGTCAAATAAATAAAATTCTGATAGCAACAGGTCAACCATCTTGTTTGTAGTTGTTTGGTACATGACAGGTGCCCGAAACGGGTGTTAGACGAATAAATTTACGAGTTAATAGTTGTCATCTTCTGTAGATTTGATACCTTTCTGGTTTACAACATTGCAATTCTTCGTAGAATATTGAGTCTGACAATGGATATCCGCATGCAACAACATACATAGTTCGATACCCATCTGACATTTGGCGTGGATATCTCAAATAACCTGTCGACTCGTGGGACACTCACATAAAAAGGTCAACAAAAAAAGCAAACCAAACATTAGGATTTCTACGTAGAAACCTCCAGGTCAAATCCGAACCCCTTAAGTCCCTTACCAGACACTAGTGAGACCCCAGCTTGAATATGGCTCCGAGATATGGTCGCCCCATACCCAAACATTGATAGACCAAATTGAAGGTGTCCAGCGAAGGATAAAGGCTGACTTCTATCGTACCTCTAGTGTTACAGACATGCTACATTCCCTAAATCTACGTAGACTAGATCAACGGCGTATTGACAATAGGTTATCCCTTATGTATAAGGAGTTTGGCCTTCGTCTGCAAAAACTAACAGCCTAGACACTTGACACGTTTTTATCAGTTTATAACTGTACATACGCCTTAGAGCTCTTAACCATTTTGATGATGTCACTTGCCCGTGATGCATTAGCCCTGGGCAGTATTGAAGTAGAAGTATAAAATTCATAATGATCGTGTTGCTATTCCCATTGAAAATTACCTAGTTCCCCTCCCCCGTCCTACTCGCCATTGCCATTCCTTGAACTATATGCCTAGGTTAATTACAGCAACTACAGACTACTACAAGTTTTCCTTTTTTCCAAGAACAATCTACCATCGGAACCATCTCCCTCCTGACAGTGTCCATCTCCCTACCATATGTATGTCATTGACTTGTCAGTATATCCAAGTAAGGGTTCGAGACCCAATACGAATAACGCTTTGATAGTTTACTACAGTTTAATCTACATGATACAAGTACAACGACAGTATTCAATACAATGCATACTATAACAATGGGACATGCTTATTATATAGCGCAGTAACAGTAACTCATGTACTAACAGTGTTGCTGAAGCAGCATTGTTGTGTCCCTTGGTATGTATATAATTCAGATACACAACACCCCCTTTTCAAAGTTTAAAAAGAACTATTTAAACTTAATAAACTTCCATGCATCAGCATTAATGTGAGGTGCAGTTATTGTTACCAATGTACATAAACTATTTAGTATACAGATGTGTTTATCTATGAATGTCAAACATATCACTTGTAATTTGTCTGGTGATACTATAATAGGTGATAACACATATTTCCTCTCTGACATTTGATATTTAGAACAATTATTCTATCATCATGAACCAATTATAAATCCAGTTTATCTGGAGGCTTTGATAACCTTCCACTGCGTGTCATATAACCAGTGTTTTGGGTAGACACATTGTTATCAGTTTCAACGCTCTTCACTAGTGCTGTAAAGTCAGTATAATTTGAGTTTTCAACATTTGCTTGTTTTGGGAAATCAATATCTTTATTAAAATCAACTCTTTTATTTAATCTGACTAAATGTCTTTGATTTCGTTCTATCGTGGACCTAGGCGTGTCTACAACAAATGATATTGGGCGCGACGCTTCTTGGATAATTGTTCCTTCTATGTTAGCATCTTTAATATATACGCTATCCCCCCCTTTTTTAAAAGAGGCAAGGAATGTGATTTCCGGGCCCTGTCGTAATTTTGCTTTGAATACAACCGATTTTTAGTTTCGGTTTGGTGCAATTTCTTGCTGTCAATATGCTTCGGCATTAGATTTTCCGGCATTGTAGGCAGTTTTGTCTGGATTTTTCTCCCAAACAGAAGTTCTGCAGGAGAATGACCGTTTGCTAACGGAGTAGCACGATAATTTAGCAGCGCAACGTAAGGGTCTGTACATTTGTCTAGCAAACGTTTAATTGTTTGTACCGCCCGTTCAGCCTCTGAATTCCTTAATGGATATCTGGGACTGCTAGTCCTGTGTTCGATACCGAATTCATTAGTAAACTGCTTGAAAGTACTCGACGCGTATTGCGGGCCATTGTCACTAACACTGACATCACAGAGACCGTGCCTTGCTAATATCGATTTGAAATGTATGATAACATCTTCCGAAGATGTTCCATTTAACTTCGCTATCTCAATGTACCTAGAATAGTAACAAATTACTAAAAGATAGATATTGCCTTTCCAATGAAATAAATCAGAACCCAACTTCTCCCATGGTCTGGTAGGAAAGTCAGTAGAAATCATCGGTTCTGCGCGATCGTTTCTCATCTTTGAGCATACATCGCACGGATTTACCAGATTTTCAATATCTCTATTTAACCCTAACCACCAAACAGAGTCCTGTGCTCGTTGCTTGCATTTAACCATGCCTTGGTGGGCTTCGTGTATATGAGATAACACATCTGTCCTTAATTCTGTAGGGATAAATAACCTATTATTTTTCATTAGTAAACCTTTGTTTATTGTTATCTCACCCCTAAAAGGCCACTATAGCTTGGAAACTTCACAGCCTTTACTTTTGACAGCTGGCCACCCATGTTCGCAAAATTCCATTAACTTTTGACACACAATGTCTGTCTTTTGTTTGGACTTAATTTGCTGTAACCTTTTATCTGAGGCAGGCAAATGTTTGATAACACAGTCAACATATATTTCGGTCTCAGCACAATTTTGTTGCTCCTCAAATGTCAACTCATCACAAACAGGATTCCTGCTAAGTAGGTCAGGCATAAATAATTCTTTCCCAGGGACATGTGAGATTGTATAGGAAAAATACATGAGTCTTAGTCTAAACCTTTGTATCCTTAAAGGAAGGTCACTAAGATCTTTTTGACCTAGTAATAGTACTAATGGCTTGTGGTCTGTGTTAATATGGAATACTTTTCCAATCAACATATCACTATGCTTTTCACAGCCATATGTAACCCCTTGTGTCTCTTTTTCTATAGTAGAGTACCTCTGTTCTGTCGGTGACAGTGACCTTGAAGCGTATGAAACAGGTTTCAGGTCCCCATTTTTTTGTTTCTGGAGCACCACTACCCCAAGGGCATAGCTAGATGCATCTGTCCTAACTACTGTGTCATTGTTTGGATCATATAACGCTAAAACAGGAGCATTTATTAGAACATGTTTGATCTTTTCAAATGCTTCTTGTTGGTCAGAACCCCAATGAAAGTGATTATTAGTACTCAATAAGTCTCTAATGGGTTTTGAGTACTCAGCTAACAGTGGTGTAAACTTACCCATCTGTGTTATGGCACCCATGAAACTACAAACCCCATGAATGTCTTTGGGAGCCCCTAGGTTTTTTATGGCCTTGACCTTGTCAGGATCTGCGGAAATTCCGTCTCGTCCTACAATATGACCAACAAATTTTACCTGGGCCTTCTTGAACTCGCATTTATAAGGGTTAAGGGTCAAGTTAGCTTGCTCTAACTTGTTCAGGACCGTATTAAGTCTAGTCATGCTCATACTCAGTCTGTCCGTAAATCAGTACATCCATCTGTCTGACATGGAACCCCCTCAATGCCTTCCAGTATTTGCGACATTCTTTTTTGGAAATATTCACTACTACTTGATAACCCAAACGGTAATCGATTGAACGCAAACCTGCCGTATGGAGTAATGAACGTTGTGAGCAATCTGCTCTCTTCAGCAAGCTGCACCTGCCAAAAGCTGCTTGTAGCATCTAACTTGCTAAAATACTTCGCGTTTGCCATTCGTCCTAGACTCTGGTCTATTATGGGTAAAGGCAAGTTTTCACGGCGTACGCTTTTGTTTAACTGAGTCAAATCAACGCATATACGAACTTCTCCATTAGACTTGGGTACACACACCATGCCAGCACACCAATCTGTGGGTTGGTCTACCCTAAAGATAACATCGGACTTTTCCATCTTCTCAAGTTCAAGCTTGACATTGGGACGCAATGGAATTGGCACACGACGCGGTACATTTAATGAATATTGCTTTGCGCCGTCATTCAGAGAATTACAGTATTCTCCCCCTAGCAGTCCTAACTGGTGAAATAACTTAGGATGTTCACGTTTTACAGACTCTAGAGAAATTTCATCTACTGTATTTACGCTAATTAACCTTAAACCGGTTATCGCAGGTCGACCTAACAGACACCTGTTTATACCGCGTACTACGAATATTTGTTCTGCTGTCATATATGACTTATTCGATAACGTTTCAGTAAACGTGCCCAGAACATTTAATTGTTTGTTTCCCGGACCAAACAACTTTCTATTTGTTTTCTGTAAATTTGGTATTTTAAGAGACTTAAATACATTTTCCGAAATTACAGTAACGTCTGCACCAGTGTCAATCTTGAAACCGATATAAATATGTCTCACCTTCAACTTGGTGTTCCATGAACCATTTTCTCCATCCTCAACAATTCCAATAAATGAGTTATTTGAATTTAATTCAGTTTCGAGGATTTCATTTACTGCTTTGGTTCTGCAGCAAACAGCAAATGATCACGTTTTGAACACTTTTTACAGGTTTTACCCATGGCTGCACATCGCCCGTCTTTGGGGTGAGTCCAATTGCACCGCGTACAACGCTTTTATGTGTCCCTTTGGTCTTTGTTGCCTCGATAATTTCTCTGCTGACCTGTTTTCAGTTTCGCACCTGTCCCTCGCCGCACTTCATCAACAACGTCTACGCCATTCCCGTGTTGTTGCCGAACTTGGCCTTTGACTTGTTCGCTCTGTCTGGCCATTGTGACAGCTTTTTCGAGAGTAAGATCAGCCTCGAGCTGCATTTTCTCAGACAAGGTAGTGTCCAAAATTCCTATCACTATCCTGTCTCGAATAAGTTCGATCTTTGTTTCTTCCGCAAACTTGCCATTGTTTGCCAGTTCATATAAGGAACGGATAAACGACTCTACACCCTCGCCCTGGTTTTGCTTCCTTGAGTGGAATTTCGCTCGTTCATGTATATAGTTCCGTTTTGGCGTAAAATGTTCATCACATTTACTTAGCACGGTATCGAACTTCTTCTTATCCTCTGCTCTCAAATTAAACGATTTGAGAAGATTGTCAGCTTCTTTGCCAAGGGTATAAATTAAGCTTGCTACTTGAATTTCCTCATCATCTTTGTGCAATTTTGTAGCTGTTCTATAATACAGAAACCTTTGTTTCCATTCATCCCATTGATTTGGTGATGAAAAATTGAAACTATCCGGTGGCGACGATTTAGCCATTATGTGCAATTTATCACAATTATAACAATTTAATGTTACACAGTTTAATAACAATTTAATGTTATTCCATTATTAACACTTTAATGTTATTTCCCCACAATTTACAATTTAATGTAAGTTCACTTCTGACACCATGTTATGTCATTGACTTGTCAGTATATCCAAGTAAGGGTTCGAGACCCAATACGAATAACCCTTTGATAGTTTACTACAGTTTAATCTACATGATACAAGTACAACGACAGTATTCAATACAATCTATACTATAACAATGGGACATGCTTATTATATAGCGCAGTAACAGTAACTAATGTACTAACAGTGTTGCTGAAGCAGCATTGTTGTGTCCCTTGGTATGTATATAATTCAGATACACAACACCATAGAGCAATTCAATACGACAGTTTGCCATATTGATCATGCCAGTCCCTAGTTGTTCTGCGCAGCTGCTTTTAAACTTTTACCACAACTTATTTTCATTACTTTCTTAAATTATACTTTTAACTACTAATATTTTTAACTTCTTTGCGGTTTTGACGCGCAACATGTCTACGTCCCCGCGAGGGGTTCGACATTAACGGAAGATAGATAGATAGAGCCTAATAAAATGTACAGTCTTTCAAATGGGACTTTAAACCGAGGTCTCGTGTCTGTGCTTTACACCGTGCACGTAAATGAACCAGAGGAGACTCTGGAATGGGTCTCTGTCTGTATCATTGCACTATCCTCCAAAAATATCTAAAATTACTAATCTCTTCAGGAGGCGTCGCTCATATGGGCAACCGGTAGCGACGATAAATAAACGTAATACACACACACACACACGTTAGTCTACGGTGGTTTACAAAAATAGACACACATCATCATATTCAGTGATTGCGACACGATCCATGAGTAGGTATACTGCATAGTTGGCCTGTATAGTATATTCCCAATTAACAAATACATGCATATCTATTATGTAGTTGTTAATTGAGAATGAAGGGTTATCATAAGAGCTCATGTCGAGAGCATTTTGTGCTCAGGTAAAACTGAGGTGAGCAAAAACTGTGAATAATTCCACCGCATATATATACTGCAGAATCATGTACACGGTTTGCTACATGGTCAGTGAGTTCTTATGTGAGCTATAAGGTCATTGTTCTCCAGATATGTATATACAAGCACGGAAAATGTTTATATCTTATCCGGATGTATAACAGTTAGCACACAGACAAGTCGCTAGACGGAGGCCTGGACTATCGACCTGGCTTGGGCCTACTGCTAATTTCGTCAATATTTTTATCTTTTTTTTAAAAAAAAAAAAGAATATAATGTAGGGCCTGTGTATTTATTTTGATATCATAATTAATATATTCTTTTCAAAAATATTAAAGTACATTCAAAATATTAAAGACGTTGTGTTTATTTCGTTACTGTCAATCCTGGATAATACTGGCCTTGTAACTTCAACTGGTAATCGTAATAGTAAATGGGAAGGGCCGTTTTCTAATGTTGGTTATAACTTGTGGCCCGACCCTTTTGCAATGTTACACAAATGTATGTATGCATCTTATACATTGTTAATTTCTATTCTGTATCATGCATGTATGTCAACTGTACTGTTTAATATGCATATGCAATAACATATTCAATTGTTAAATCAAATCAACTAGTAATCCAATCACTTACCACCAAATGACCGGCGCCCTATCTACGCACCGTGTGAGACAGTACCTATTTTGTTATACTAATGTTAACATTAATTAAAAATGGTTAAGATGGGGTTGGACTATACATATTAGGCGAGGCCATTCCAAAGACGTATTGTTCGTGGGAACGAAAAAGAGTTGATATGGTACTGTGTTCGGGACTGCGGACTTAAGTAGTTCAGGTTCTTTGTAGGTTATTTCTGATTTTGTATATGGGTATAACAATTGTTCGGCCCTGATAGTACATCAATTAATCGTATTTAACCTGTACAAAGTTATGTTAGGTCGATATTTCTAAAAAAAGAGTTCCTACAACGTTATCTTAATCGCTATCGAGACTTCATTCTTGGTGGAATATCTGCATCCCCGTGGGGGAGAGAGACTATGCAATGTGTATTTAAGTATTTCCTAGGGCCATCACCACCGTTCCGGCTGTTCGAACTCATAACCTCTCGTTTGTATGAGGCGGACACCGTATCTGGTGTTCCCGGACTCTCCTCGCCACATGAATCGGAGCAGACAGATTCGGTGTCCCCGGACTCTCCTCACCGCATGAATTGGAGCAGACAGATCTGGTGTCCCCGGACTCTCCTCACCACATGAATCGGAGGCTTTGTTTTGTTTACGTTTATTTATCGTCGCTACCGGTTGCCCATATGAGCGACGCCTCCTGAAGAGATTAGTCATTTTAGATTTTGGAGGATAGTGCATGATACAGACAGAGACCCATTCCAGAGTCTCCTCTAGTTCTTTTACGTGCACGGTGTAAAGCACCGACACGAGACCTCGGTTTAACCTCCCATCTGAAACTGTTAATTTTATTAGGGTCAGACGGGGGAGAATCGGAGGCGACATATCTGGTGTATTAAGTACCAACAATAAATTGCACTACTTACGTGTCGTAATCATAAATAAATAAACACATAGATAAACCTCAACATATTTAATAAATATTGAACACTATCATAGATAAATATAACAAATTACAAACCTGAAATACTCTTTTTGTCCGGTTACTGTTCATTTATGCCACCACATGTAGCATGACTTCTTGCAGCAGGATTGGACTGCAGTGTTTACATTGCTGAGCAGACGCATGCGCAAGAGACGTTTGTACAACGGGATGGTTGGACGGTAGCCACGGCGTTTTGTTGGTCTTGGCGCTTTGCTCTGCCCAGCAATGCAAGCACATGATAGTGGGCATCCTCCGCTTGGTGTGGCAGTAGTGTCATCGCTGGATTCACCGGACGTGGACATATTAGAGCTCGAACTCGAGTCAGAATCTGAGCATGAACTAGAACTGGAACTAGAGCTCAACTCAGAGCTCAAACTCGCGTCAGAATCTGAGCATGAACTAGAACTGGAACTAGAGCTCAACTCAGAGCTCAAACTCGAGTCAGAATCTGAGCATGAACTAGAACTATATATGGATGATGAGCTAGAAGAGCTCGACCCGTCATATTCGGATGTTCGTGCTATCTTCAAGTGTGTTCTGGTGTGATGGTCCCTATCATCGTCCGCCCCAAACTTCCTCTTTTCAGCTCGCCGTGAGGAATATGTAGTAAGGTTGGCTGAAATCAAAGAAAGAAATTTAAATCTTCGTTTTATCTTGATGCTAATCGTATTTACAATGTCGCCATTAATGAATGCCAAAACTAATGCTCCAGAAACGTCATTTTATACCGCTAGGGACACTCGCATACCACACGACACTCGCATACAACACGGGGCATTCGCATAAACATGGGCATTCGCATACAGGAAGGGACACTTGCATGTCACACGGGACACTCGCATACAACATGGGACATTCGCATACAGGAATGGACACTTGTATGCCACAAGGGACACTCGCATACAACATGGGACATTCGCATACAGGAATGGACACTTGCATGTCACACGGGACACTCGCATAAACTTGGGGCATTCGCATACAGGAAGGGACACTTGCATGTCACACGAAACACTCGCGTACAGCACGTGACACTCGCATACAACATGGGGCATTCGCATACAGGAAGGGACACTTGCATGCCACACGGAAAACTCGCGTACAGCACGGGACACTCTCATACAACACGGGACACTCGCATACAACACGGGACACTCCCATGCAATACAGAACACTCGCATACAACACGGGACACTCCCATACAACACGGGACACTCCCATACAACATGAAACACTCCCATACAACACGGGACACTCCCATACAACACGGGACACTCCCATACAACACGGGACACTCAAATACAACACGGGATATTCGCATACAACACGGGACACTCGCATATAACACGGGATATTCGCATACAACACGGGACACTCGCATATAACACGGGATATTCGCATACAACACGGGACACTCGCATATAACACGGGATATTTGCATACAACACGGGACACTGGTATATAACACGGAATATTCGCATATAACACGGACTCTCACATACAACACGGGACACTCGCATATAACACGGAATATTCGCATATAACACGGACTCTCACATACAACACGGGACACTCGCATATAACACGGAATATTCGCATATAACACGGACTCTCACATACAACACGGGACACTCGCATATAACACGGAATATTCGCATACAACACGTGACTCTCATATACAACACGGGACACTCGCATATAACACGGAATATTCGCATATAACACGGATATAACATCGATTTTTCTAAAACAGGAGTGTGACTTTAATTAACCAGTGCTTACAAAATTCAAGTTTCTTTTTTTCTAAACGGCATCACATTTGAGCCATTAGTTAACTTGATAACGAACAAGATAAGATAAGATAACTTTTATTTTGAGTCGGCAAGACATATCACAACTAACATTGTGTGTTTTACGTTTATTTATGGGGCTACCGGTTGCCCATATGAGCGACGCCTCCTGAAGAGATCAGTCATTTTAGATGTTTTGAGGATAGTGCAATGATACAGACAGAGACCCATTCCGGGGTCTCCTCTGGTTCCTTTACGTACACGGTGTACAACACCGACACGAGACATCGGTTTAAAACCCCATCTGAAAGACTGTTAATTTTATTAGGGTCAGACGGGGGATCGAACCTGCGATCCCTGGATTACCAGTCCAGCGTGTTACCACTGGACTACAGATCCGTCTGTCACAAATAACATAATCTCTGATGAGCTTTTATAACCGACTATATAACAACATGTGTATATGAATAACAAGAGTAAAACAGCTATGGGAAATAATAATTTGAATTAAATTAGACACTCTATGCTAAAACAGAATATGTTTATTTAGTGGAACAGTAAAATTAGACATAAGATGAACATAAGAAGCTACATAATAAAAGATTAAGACAACAGACATGCAGGCAACTAAGATGGTTTATAATAAAAATGCAATCTAAAGTATAGCTATAGAAATGAACTCCATGCTGATCCTTCACTGTGGGACCCATTCATTACCTGGTATTGCATTCTACACACTTACAGTGAGGAAATCAAGCTCTTGAAACGTGCATAGCTGATCATGACGTAGTTGTTTATTTCCACAGAATTTATTTTTGGTTGATATCTACATTCACCTAGATTTTAAAAAACGATCCTGATATCTAGTATATCTTAGAAAACATAGCGCCTTCAAAATAAATATAATTGGCTAATATAATAAATTAATAATACATCTAGCACAACTGTGTGTTTTATATTATCTACTGGCGTAAGGAATAATTCCAACTGTTATATTGTTACTCCTGAATGTGGTTATATTATCTACTGGCGTAAGGAATAATTCCAACTGTTATATTGTTACCTCTGAATGTGTTTATATTATCTACTGGCGTAAGGAATAATTCCAACTGTTATATTGTTACCTCTGCATGTGTTTATATCATCTACTGGCGTAAGGAATACTTCCAACTGTTATATTGTTACCTCTGCATGTGTTTATATTATCTACTGGCATATTTAAAAGGAATAATTCCAACTGTTATATTGTTACCTCTGCATGTGTTTATATCATCTACTGGCGTAAGGAATACTTCCAACTGTTATATTGTTACCTCTGCATGTGTTTATATCATCTACTGGCGTAAGGAATAATTCCAACTGTTATATTGTTACCTCTGCATGTGTTTATATTATCTACTGGCATATTTAAAAGGAATAATTCCAACTGTTATATTGTTACCTCTGAATGCGTTTATATTATCTACTGGCGTAAGGAATAATTCCAACTGTTATATTGTTACCCCTGAATGTGTTTATATTATCTACTGGCATATTTAAAAGGAATAATTCCAACTGTTATATTGTTACCCCTGAATGTGTTTATATTATCTACTGGCGTAAGGAATAATTCCAACTGTTATATTGTTACCCTGAATGGTTTATATTATTCTGGCGTAAGGAATAATTCCAACTGTTATATTGTTACCTCTGAATGTGTTTATATTATCTACTGGCGTATAAAAGGAATAATTCCAACTGTTATATTGTTACCTCTGAATGTGTTTATATTATCTACTGGCGTAAGGAATAATTCCAACTGTTATATTGTTACCCCTGAATGTGTTTATATTATCTACTGGCGTAAGGAATAATTCCAACTGTTATATTGTTACCCCTGAATGTGTTTATATTATCTACTGGCGTAAGGAATAATTCCAACTGTTATATTGTTACCCCTGAATGTGTTTATATTATCTACTGGCGTAAGGAATAATTCCAACTGTTATATTGTTACCCCTGAATGTGTTTATATTATCTACTGGCGTAAGGAATAATTCCAACTGTTATATTGTTACCCCTGAATGTGTTTATATTATCTACTGGCGTATTTAAAAGGAATAATTCCAACTGTTATATTGTTACCCCTGAATGTGTTTATATTATCTACTGGCGTAAGGAATAATTCCAACTGTTATATTGTTACCCCTGAATGTGTTTATATTATCTACTGGCGTAAGGAATAATTCCAACTGTTATATTGTTACCTCTGAATGTGTTTATATTATCTACTGGCGTATTTAAAAGGAATAATTCCAACTGTTATATTGTTACCTCTGAATGTGTTTATATTATCTACTGGCGTAAGGAATAATTCCAACTGTTATATTGTTACCCCTGAATGTGTTTATATTATCTACTGGCGTAAGGAATAATTCCAACTGTTATATTGTTACCTCTGAATGTGTTTATATTATCTACTGGCGTAAGGAATAATTCCAACTGTTATATTGTTACCTCTGAATGTGTTTATATTATCTACTGGCGTATTTAAAAGGAATAATTCCAACTGTTATATTGTTACCTCTAAATGCGTTTATATTATCTACTGGCGTAAGGAATAATTCCAACTGTTATATTGTTACCCCTGAATGTGTTTATATTATCTACTGGCGTATTTAAAAGGAATAATTCCAACTGTTATATTGTTACCTCTGAATGCGTTTATATTATCTACTGGCGTAAGGAATAATTCCAACTGTTATATTGTTACCCCTGAATGTGTTTATATTATCTACTGGCGTAAGGAATAATTCCAACTGTTATATTGTTACCCCTGAATGTGTTTATATTATCTACTGGCGTATTTAAAAGGAATAATTCCAACTGTTATATTGTTACCTCTGAATGCGTTTATATTATCTACTGGCGTAAGGAATAATTCCAACTGTTATATTGTTACCCCTGAATGTGTTTATATTATCTACTGGCGTATTTAAAAGGAATAATTCCAACTGTTATATTGTTACCTCTGAATGCGTTTATATTATCTACTGGCGTAAGGAATAATTCCAACTGTTATATTGTTACCTCTGAATGTGTTTATATTATCTACTGGCGTAAGGAATAATTCCAACTGTTATATTGTTACCTCTGAATGTGTTTATATTATCTACTGGCGTATTTAAAAGGAATAATTCCAACTGTTATATTGTTACCTCTGAATGTGTTTATATTATCTACTGGCGTATTAAAAGGAATAATTCCAACTGTTATATTGTTACCTCTGAATGTGTTTATATTATCTACTGGCGTATGGAATAATTCCAACTGTTATATTGTTACCCCTGAATGTGTTTATATTATCTACTGGCGTAAGGAATAATTCCAACTGTTATATTGTTACCCCTGAATGTGTTTATATTATCTACTGGCGTATTTAAAAGGAATAATTCCAACTGTTATATTGTTACCTCTGAATGTGTTTATATTATCTACTGGCGTAAGGAATAATTCCAACTGTTATATTGTTACCCCTGAATGTGTTTATATTATCTACTGGCGTATTTAAAAGGAATAATTCCAACTGTTATATTGTTACCTCTGAATGCGTTTATATTATCTACTGGCGTAAGGAATAATTCCAACTGTTATATTGTTACCCCTGAATGTGTTTATATTATCTACTGGCGTAAGGAATAATTCCAACTGTTATATTGTTACCTCTGAATGTGTTTATATTATCTACTGGCGTATTTAAAAGGAATAATTCCAACTGTTATATTGTTACCTCTGAATGTGTTTATATTATCTACTGGCGTAAGGAATAATTCCAACTGTTATAGTGTTACCTCTGAATGTGTTTATATTATCTACTGGCGTAAGGAATAATTCCAACTGTTATATTGTTACCCCTGAATGTGTTTATATTATCTACTGGCGTAAGGAATAATTCCAACTGTTATATTGTTACCTCTGAATGTGTTTATATTATCTACTGGCGTAAGGAATAATTCCAACTGTTATATTGTTACCCCTGAATGTGTTTATATTATCTACTGGCGTAAGGAATAATTCCAACTGTTATATTGTTACCCCTGAATGTGTTTATATTATCTACTGGCGTATTTAAAAGGAATAATTCCAACTGTTATATTGTTACCTCTGAATGCGTTTATATTATCTACTGGCGTAAGGAATAATTCCAACTGTTATATTGTTACCCCTGAATGTGTTTATATTATCTACTGGCGTAAGGAATAATTCCAACTGTTATATTGTTACCTCTGAATGTGTTTATATTATCTACTGGCGTATTTAAAGGAATAATTCCAACTGTTATATTGTTACCTCTGAATGTGTTTATATTATCTACTGGCGTAAGGAATAATTCCAACTGTTATATTGTTACCTCTGAATGTGTTTATATTATCTACTGGCGTAAGGAATAATTCCAACTGTTATATTGTTACCTCTGAATGTGTTTATATTATCTACTGGCGTAAGGAATAATTCCAACTGTTATATTGTTACCCCTGAATGTGTTTATATTATCTACTGGCGTAAGGAATAATTCCAACTGTTATATTGTTACCTCTGAATGTGTTTATATTATCTACTGGCGTATTTAAAAGGAATAATTCCAACTGTTATATTGTTACCTCTGAATGTGTTTATATTATCTACTGGCGTAAGGAATAATTCCAACTGTTATATTGTTACCTCTGAATGCGTTTATATTATCTACTGGCGTATGGAATAATTCCAACTGTTATATTGTTACCCCTGAATGTGTTTATATTATCTACTGGCGTATGGAATAATTCCAACTGTTATATTGTTACCCCTGAATGTGTTTATATTATCTACTGGCGTATGGAATAATTCCAACTGTTATATTGTTACCCCTGAATGTGTTTATATTATCTACTGGCGTAAGGAATAATTCCAACTGTTATAGTGTTACCTCTGAATGTGTTTATATTATCTACTGGCGTAAGGAATAATTCCAACTGTTATATTGTTACCCCTGAATGTGTTTATATTATCTACTGGCGTATTTAAAAGGAATAATTCCAACTGTTATATTGTTACCTCTGAATGCGTTTATATTATCTACTGGCGTAAGGAATAATTCTAACTGTTATATTGTTACCTCTGAATGTGTTTATATTATCTACTGGCGTATTTAAAAGGAATAATTCCAACTGTTATATTGTTACCTCTGAATGTGTTTATATTATCTACTGGCGTATTTAAAAGGAATAATTCCAACTGTTATATTGTTACCTCTGAATGCGTTTATATTATCTACTGGCGTAAGGAATAATTCCAACTGTTATATTGTTACCCCTGAATGTGTTTATATTATCTACTGGCGTATTTAAAAGGAATAATTCCAACTGTTATATTGTTACCTCTGAATGCGTTTATATTATCTACTGGCGTAAGGAATAATTCCAACTGTTATATTGTTACCTCTGAATGCGTTTATATTATCTACTGGCGTAAGGAATAATTCCAACTGTTATATTGTTACCTCTGAATGCGTTTATATTATCTAATGGCGTAAGGAATAATTCCAACTGTTATATTGTTACCCCTGAATGTGTTTATATTATCTACTGGCGTATTTAAAAGGAATAATTCCAACTGTTATATTGTTACCTCTGAATGCGTTTATATTATCTACTGGCGTAAGGAATAATTCCAACTGTTATATTGTTACCTCTGAATGCGTTTATATTATCTACTGGCGTAAGGAATAATTCCAACTGTTATATTGTTATCTCTGAATGTGTTTATATTATCTACTGACATATTTAAATGGAATAATTCCAACTGTTATATTGTTACCTCTGAATGCGTTTATATTATCTACTGGCGTAAGGAATAATTCCAACTGTTATATTGTTACCTCTGAATGTGTTTATATTATCTACTGGCGTATTTAAAAGGAATATTTCCAACTGTTATATTGTTACCTCTAAATGCGTTTATATTATCTACTGGCGTAAAAAGGAATAATTCCAACTGTTATATTGTTACCCCTGAATGTGTTTATATTATCTACTGGCGTATTTAAAAGGAATAATTCCAACTGTTATATTGTTACCTCTGAATGTGTTTATATTATCTACTGGCATATTTAAAAGGAATAATTCCAACTGTTATATTGTTACCTCTGAATGTGTTTATATTATCTACTGGCGTATTTAAAAGGAATAATTCCAACTGTTATATTGTTACCTCTGAATGCGTTTATATTATCTACTGGCGTATGGAATAATTCCAACTGTTATATTGTTACCTCTGAATGTGTCGTTTCGCACTATTTTCCTACGACTTTGTCCAAGACCATCATCCTCTTTGCCCGACTCATATCCGGAATCATTGCTCGTATCTGATAAATATAATTTATAATACCATTACTACAATAAACGTATATGCTGTAGGTAACCTTAAACGCCAATGTATTTAAACATAAAGTACCATTAACGCGGTAAACCAATGTGTTATGTATCCGTATCGCCAATGTCTTTGAATATAAAGTATTATTAACGCGGTAAACCTATGTGTTATGTATCCGTGTCGCCAATGTCTTTGAATATAAAGTATCATTAACGCGGTAAACCTATGTGTTATGTATCCGTGTCGCCAATGTCTTTGAATATAAAGTATCATTAACGCTGTAAACCAATCTTCTCTCCAGACGAAGTTACATGGCTGCCGGGAGAATCTGAGGAGGACGGCCCATTTCGTGTTTGCTGCCGGCTTGTCCATGTGATTCGCGAACGACAAGAAGAAGAAGAAGAAGTAAACCAATGTGTTATGCATCCGTACAGCCAATGTCTTTGAATATAAAGTATCATTGACGCGGTAAACCTATGTGTTATGCATCCGTACAGCCAATGTCTTTGAATATAAAGTATCATTGACGCGGTAAACCAATGTGTTATGCATCCGTACAGCCAATGTCTTTGAATATAAAGTATCATTGACGCGGTAAACCTATGTGTTATGCATCCGTACAGCCAATGTCTTTGAATATAAAGTATCATTAACGCGGTAAACCTATGTGTTATGTATCCGTATCGCCAATGTCTTTGAATATAAAGTACCATTCATACAGTAAACGTATATGCTGTAGGTAACCTTATGACCTTAGGAAAGGGGTAACCATACAAGCAGGTTGCGTTCTCCTCCATCCTACATGTATATACATATAACCATACAAGCAGGTTGCTTTCTCCTCAATCCTACATGTATGTACATATAACCATACAAGCAGGTTGCGTTCTCCTCAATCCTACATGTATGTACATATTATTTATACTTGACCATGTTTATTCAAAGAAATAAATGTTGTCTAAACTATCGGTATGGCATATGTCTTTAAATGTAGAGTACAATGAATGCGGTAAACGTATGTTCTATGCATCCGTGTCGCCAATGTCTTTAAACATATAGTACCATTAAGACTTAAACTGATATATTATGCAACCTGATCGCCAGTGTCTTTTAATATTATTGATTTATAATAGCCAGCCAATAGTAAACAACTTTGAATGTTTTTACGGCCGGTATAGTCTAGTTGTGAAAGTTTGGTGAAACCGACCTCAAATTATTAATTATAGAGTTATTTGCCGCATCGAAGTCGAAATTATACCGTCGCCTTGGCCTATAGTGGTTAAGGCGTCCGCCTACGGAGCGGGAGGTCGAAGGTTCGAATCTCGTCGGGGGTTCGTTCTGATATGGCTGGTTGGTTAAATAATGGTTACCGATTGTCTACCAGCCTGGCGCCTGGTATACAAGCATATGATTCGGGAAGTACTGATATTCATTAAAAGAGGTGTCTCATAAGTCAGAAATGGCTGGCACTTTAAATAGGGGTGACACTATAATAAACAAACACGTTACTTTTATACTATTTTACATTTCCCTTTGTATTTTTCATGTAAGTTAAGATGTTAAATGGTGTGTTGGTCCGTAAATTTGATAATATGTCTCGATATTTCAAAGTCCATTAAACCTAACAGTTCGGCCTTCGATTCATCAATTATATATAACTGATTGTGAAAGTCGTGATAGCGCAGTGAATGCGCGTTCGCTTCATGTGCGAAAGGCCCGGGAGTTCGAGCCCCGCTGGAGCCGTTACGAGTGTGCCCTTAGGCAAGGCATTTAAATTCCACATGCCTCTTCTCTCTCCCTCGTGGCGATGGATTCCATCAGGAATGAGGTCTCGAGAGCGATTAATATTCGTTATAAGAACTTGTTTCGCAATCGAGCTAAAATAAATTCTAATATATAACTGGGACAATTGAGGATACCACCAATGTTTCTACTAATAACACTAAAGATTCCAGGTACCGGAACCTACGCCATGTGATCTGGAATCACCGAAGTGAGATTTAATGTAAATCAAGCCAACCACAGTGAACATTACATAGACAAATATATACACTGTACGGATGTTCTAACTAGACCTTTTTCAATTTGATACTGTTCAAATATGGTTAAAGGTATTGGTTGGAATTGATATACCTTATCATAATAATAGAACGGCAATATATAAATGGTAAAATCATACACCGTGACGATTGCCCACACGTGCACGTGGCCACGGGTATGGCTACATCAATATGCACGAGAATTTCATGGCGGGTCCAGAAAATCGATATTCGTATTCATTTCAATGTTCTATTACGGAAACCACACCGAACACACACCTAGGTTTCGGTATTATTATTAAAGTATTAATTCTTACCGAGTTTATGCTGTTATTTTGAGTCACACTTTGTTTGAATTTTATTTGATCTTATTGTCGTCATTTTGCGAATTTCAATTTTTTATTTGTTTTATCATTTATTGAAGTTCAATTGAAATGAAATTCCACTGAAATACACATTACATGCTTATTTATATATATTCCAATTTTCAACCCAATCGATGAATAAATTGTGGGGAAATCGCCGATTATCCAAAGGTCTAGTTAGAATATCCTTTCAGTGTACATGTATACATATATATACTTACGATGCAGTAACTGTTGTCGGTCTACTGTTGAATCTCTTGATCCAAAATATACACCATGTTCTGAAATCAGTAGCTTCAGCTTGTACACTTCCGCAATGCCGACTACCGGCCTCAACCGCCCAGCACTGAAAAACAGTTATATGTATAAATTATATGTTGTCTTGTTTTATAGTACTCAGACGGATCTGTAGTCCAGTGGACTGGTAATCCAGGGATCACAGGTTCGATCTCCCGTCTGACCCTAATAAAATGAACAATCTTTCAGATGGGACTTTAAACCGAGGTCTCGTATCGGTGCTTTACACCGTGCACGTAAAGGAACCAGAGAAGACTCTGGAATGGGTGTCTGTCTGTATCATGCACTATCCTCCAGAAATCTAAAATGACTAATCTCTTCAGGAGGCGTCGCTCATATGGACAACCGGTAGCGACGATAAATTAAAGTAAGACACACACATAGTACACACGTACGTTCACTTAGCCGTTGTCTTACTTTGTGCAGACGCATACAAATAGTTGTAGTCGTGTTTTATGTCTTATTTAAAAACACACCCATAGTCTCAATCTAGTGATCCAACATGAGGCTCAATCATACCTACAACCTACCGAACACAGTCAGAGTCTCAGTCCAGTGATCCAACATGAGGCTCAATCGTACCTACAACCTACCGAACACAGTCAGAGTCTCAGTCCAGTGATCCGACCAGGGGGCAATCGTACATACAACCTTCCGAACACAGTCAGAGTCTCAATCTAGTGATCCGACATGAGGCTCAATCGTACCTACAACTTTCCGAACACAGTCCGTCGCAGTCTAGTGACCCGACATGGTATGGTGGCTCAATCGTACCTACAACCTACCGAACACAGTCCCTCGCAGTCCAGTGATCCGACATGGTATGGTGGCTCAATCGTACGTACAACCTTCCGAACACTGAGAATCACAGTCAGCGAGCAATACCACATAGGACACGAGCTTGACCGGCCAATATTCTACCCACGCCGAAATACATTACACAATTGCCACTTTTATTGGTCATGAGCCGCACTGCCTACGCAGGAGCCGACCGAGCAGCTATACCTACTTTGACCATTGGAGTGCAACTTTATACAAACGCTGAACCAGAAATCCTCGTCGAAATCGAAGTGACCGTGCAGACAGAGAAATAGTGGAAAAGTAGTAATCATCCGTATTGCTCGAACTCAAACAACTGGAACACTAGTCAGCCACATTGCTCGAACTCAAACAACTGGAACACTAATCAGCCGCATTGCTCGAACTCAAACAACTCGAACACTAGTCTGCCGCATTGGTCGAACTCACAACAACTGGAACACTTGTCAGCCGCATTGCTCGAACTCAAACAACTGGAACACTAGTCAGCCACATTGCTCGAACTCACAACAACTGGAACACTAGTCAGCCGCATTGCTCGAACTCACAACTCGAACACTAGTCAGCCGCATTGCTCGAACTCACAACATCTCGAAAACTAGTCAGCCGCATTGCTCGAACTCACAACAACTGGAACACTAGTCAGCCGCATTGCTCGAACTTAAACAACTCGAACACTAGTCAGCCGTATTGCTCGAACTCAAACAACTGGAACACTAGTCAGCCGCATTGCTCGAACTCAAACAACTGGAACACTAGTCAGCCGCATTGCTCGAACTCAAACAACTGGAACACTAATCAGCCGCATTGCTCGAACTCAAACAACTGGAACACTAATCAGCCGCATTGCTCGAACTCAAACAACTGGAACACTAATCAGCCGCATTGCTCGAACTCACAACAACTGGAACACTAATCAGCCGCATTGCTTGAACTCGCAACAACTGGAACACTAGTCAGCCGCATTGCTCGAACTCACAACAACTGGAACACTAATCAGCCGCATTGCTCGAACTCACAACAACTGGAACACTAATCAGCCGCATTGCTCGAACTCACAACAACTGGAACACTAATCAGCCGCATTGCTCGAACTCACAACAACTGGAACACTAATCAGCCGCATTGCTCGAACTCACAACAACTGGAACACTAATCAGCCGCATTGCTCGAACTCACAACAACTGGAACACTAATCAGCCGCATTGCTCGAACTCACAACAACTGGAACACTAATCAGCCGCATTGCTCGAACTCACAACAACTGGAACACTAATCAGCCGCATTGCTCGAACTCACAACAACTGGAACACTAATCAGCCGCATTGCTCGAACTCACAACAACTGGAACACTAATCAGCCGCATTGCTCGAACTCACAACAACTGGAACACTAATCAGCCGTATTGCTCGAACTCAAATAACTCGAACACTGGTCAGCCGCATTGCTCGAACTCAAACAACTCGAACACTAATCAGCCGCATTGCTCGTACAAGTCAGTCAGTTCTAGTGGAGACGACCACCCACATTGACTGTGTAAAACCAGTGCTCAATTGTTCCACCTCCGCAAGCGACGGACAACTTTCACATACCACGTGTCCATGATAGGGAGTAACTCACAACCCAGATTATATCGGTGAAAGACGACTTCGTGCTAGATCACTTGACCACGGAGACTCATACTTAAAAGGATATTTGGAATATTTTTGTTAAAAACGAAACTGTAATTACCTTGCTGGTGGCAAAACATGGTCCGGATATTTATTGATCGAATTCTGCATTTATATATCTTCTATATAGTTTAGAGCTGTAAAATCGTGACTTTTCTGCTTATAAACAATATGGCTTCTGTTGACGTTGCGGTGGAGCCTATTGCTACGCAATGACGTCGTTTGGCGTCATCGGGATCTATTTTCATGCGCAAACTAATCCATTTCCATTCATATAGCTATAGGGCATTAGAGAAGACGCCACAAGCAAACACACACAAGTATCGTTGTTTTAATTTCTATATACATGTATTGACAATTTATGTTCACTAATTTCAATATTTCCATTCATCCGGGGATATGCATACAAGTATTTTTCATTCACATCCATATTAAAATGCTATGTATGAGAGTTCAGGCACAATGTGTTTGTGCAGTGAATTCGCGTTCGCTCCAGGTGCGAAATGTGCGGAGTTCGAGCCCCGCTGGAGCCGTTACGATTGTGCCCTTAGGCAATGAATTTAATTTCCACGTTGCCTCTTCTCTCTCCCTCGTGGCGATGGATTCCATCAGGAATGAGGTGTCGAGAGTGATTAATATCAGTTGTAAGAACTTGTTTCGCAATCGAGCTAAAATAACTTTGTGTAAACTATTGTGTTTGTTTGTTTTGGAGTTTGACATCATATTGCGCCTCTCCATATATTATTGGTAGAGGAAGACCCT
>CM026400.1:51882211-51912495 GCA_014843695.1 Archivesica marissinica
ATTATCCAATTAATGTTATCAGATGTTATTATAAGATGATATTATCCAATTAATGTTATCAGATGTTATTATAAGATGATATTATCCAATTAATGTTATCAGATGTTATTATAAGATGATATTATCCAATTAATGTTATTATAAGATGTTATTATCCAATTAATGTTATCAGATGTTATTATAAGATGATATTATCCAATTAATGTTATCAGATGTTATTATAAGATGATATTATCCAATTAATGTTATCAGATGTTATTATAAGATGATATTATCCAATTAATGTTATCAGATGTTATTATAAGATGATATTATCCAATTAATGTTATCAGATGTTATTATAAGATGATATTATCCAATTAATGTTATCAGATGTTATTATAAGATGATATTATCCAATTAATGTTATCAGATGTTATTATAAGATGATATTATCCATTAATGCTATCAGATGTTATTATAAGATGATATTATCCAATTAATGTTATCAGATGTTATTATAAGATGATATTATCCAATTAATGTTATCAGATGTTATTATAAGATGATATTATCCAATTAATGTTATCAGATGTTATTATAAGATGATATTATCCAATTAATGTTATTATAAGATGATATTATCCAATTAATGTTATCAGATGTTATTATAAGATGATATTATCCAATTAATGTTATCAGATGTTATTATAAGATGATATTATCCAATTAATGTTATCAGATGTTATTATAAGATGATATTATCCAATTAATGTTATCAGATGTTATTATAAGATGTTATTATCCAATTAATGTTATCAGATGTTATTATAAGATGTTATTATCCAATTAATGTTATCAGATGTTATTATAAGATGTTATTATCCAATTAATGTTATCAGATGTTATTATAAGATGATATTATCCAATTAATGTTATCAGATGTTATTATAAGATGTTATTATCCAATTAATGTTATCAGATGTTGTTATAAGATGTTATTATCCAATTAATGTTATCAGATGTTGTTATAAGATGTTATTATCCAATTAATGTTATCAGATGTTATTATAAGATGATATTATCCAATTAATGTTATCAGATGTTATTATAAGATGATATTATCCAATTAATGTTATCAGATGTTATTATCCAATTAATGTTATCAGATGTTATTATAAGATGATATTATCCAATTAATGTTATCAAATGTTATTATAAGATGATATTATCCAATTAATGTTATCAGATGACATTATCAGATGATATCAAATTAATGCTATCATCAGATTAATGTTATTATCAGATGATATTAATTATAGAATTAATGTTATCAGACACTATTATCCAATTAATGTTATTATCAGACACTATTATCCAATTAATGTTATTATCAGACACTATTATCCAATTAATATTATTATCAGATGCTATTATCCAATTAATGTTATTATCAGATGATATTAATTAGCGACTTAATGTTATTAGATGTTATTATCCAATTAATATTATTATCAGATGAATGTTAATATCGATGAAGCTTATAACAAATTCTACCATGAATTCGGAATTGGTTTATTTGTCTATTTTAAACACGAAACGTTTATATACCGTTAAACATTCTACCACATTGTCTATAGCCTATTAAAATAACGAATAATAAATAACAGATCATGAATATAAAATATCCCATCTTGATATAAAATATCCCATCTTGATATAAAATATCCCATCTTGATATAAAATATCCCATCTTGATATAAAATATCTCATCTTGATATAAAATATCCCATCTTGATATAAAATATCTCAACTTGATATAAAATATCTCTTCCTAATATAAACTATCTTGGTACATTTACAAGCCTAAAAAGATTAAATTTCCTGTTGTCATGGATACCCTGATCTCATTGGTGTAGTTGGTATCATAGTAACAGAGCTGTCTCCAAACACATTTGCATAGGAGTTCTTTAGAAACTGCACATAATTCTGCATGCTACGATTGGTACTGTGGCTCTGTTCTAGACGGTCCTTGAGGTCATATAGACGAGAATTGGATTTTCTCTCGGTCTGAAATAGCAGGGAAAATGTGGTGTAACATATTACTTTATACAAATTTATTTTAGCTTGATTGCGAAACAAGTATTTACGTTAGTTTAATCGCTCCAAACACCTCATTCCTGATGGAATCTATCGCGATGAGGAAGAGAGACGAGGCAATGTGGAATTTAAGTGCCTTTGCCAATGGGGCACACTCGTAACGGCAACAGATGGGCACACACTCTGGGCCGTCCACATAAAGTGGACCCGCTACCACTGTAAGAATCATCTTCCGCCCCATTGTTTACCCAATTTATTTGTCTGTTATTTTGTGGCTTAAAATCGCACTTTGAGCAGTATTTTAGGTACAGACGATCACCCGGGTAGAACCACCAACTCCCGCAAGCCAACTGGATAGCTTCCTCACATGGTAGAACCACCAACTCCCGCAAGCCAGCTGGACAGCTTCCTCACATGAAATAATTCAAAACCCCAAGCAGAGGGACAAGTGATTTCAAGACAATGACGGTAACCACTCGTCCACGGAGACGACCGTGACCACTCGGCCACGGAGACAACCGTGACCACTCGGCCACGGAGACGACCATGACCACTCGGCCATGGAGACAACCATGACCACTCGGCCACGGAGACGACCGTGACCACTCGGCCACGGAGACAACCATGACCACTCGGCCACGGAGACGACCATGACCACTCGGTCATGGATACAACCATGACCACTCGGCCACGGAGAGACAATGACCACTTGGCCACGGAGACAACCATGACCACGGAGACAACCATGACCACTTGGCCACGGAGACAACCATGACCATTTGGCCACGGAGACAACCATGACCACTCGGCCATGGAGAGACAATGACCACTCGGCCACGGAGACAACCATGACCACTCGGCCATGGAGAGACAATGACCATTTGGCCATGGAGATGACCATGACCACGGAGATGACCATGACCACTCGGCCACGGAGACGACCATGACCACTCGGCCACGGAGACGACCATGACCACTCGGTTACGAAGACAACCATGACCACTCGGCCACGGAGACAACCATGACCACTTAGCCACGGAGACAACCATGACCACTCGGCCACGGAGACAACCATGACCACTTGGCCACGGAGACAACCATGACCACTCGGCCAAGGAGACAACCATGACCACTCGGCCACGGAGACGACCATGACCACTCGGTCATGGATACAACCATGACCACTTGGCCATGGAGAGACAATGACCACTTGGGCACGGAGACAACCATGACCATTCGGCCACGGAGACAACCATGACCACTCGGTCACGGATACAACCATGACCACTTGGCCATGGAGAGACAATGACCACTCGGCCACGGAGATGACAATGACCACTCGGCCATGGAGAGACAATGACCACTTGGCCATGGAGAGACAATGACCACTCGGCCATGGAGAGACAATGACCAGTTGGCCACGGAGAGACAATGACCACTTGGCCACGGAGAGACAATGACCACTCGGCCATGGAGAGACAATGACCACTTGCCCACGGAGAGACAATGACCACTCGGCCATGGAGAGACAATGACCTCTTGGCCACAGAGAGACCAATAACCACTTGGCCATGGAGACAACCATGACCACCTGGCCACGGAGACAACCATGACCACTTGGCCACGGAGACAACCATGACCACTCGGCCATGGAGAGACAATGACCACTCGGCCACGGAGACAACCATGACCACTCGGCCACGGAGAGACAATGACCACTTGGCCATGGAGACGACCATGACCACGGAGACGACCATGACCACTTGGCCACGGAGACAACCATGACCACTCGGCCACAGAGACAACCATGACCACTCGGCCACCATGACCACTTGGCCACGGAGACAACCATGACCACTCGGCCACGGAGACAACCATGACCACGGAGACAACCATGACCACTTGGCCACGGAGACAACCATGACCACTCGGCCACAGAGACAACCATGACCACTTGGCCATGGAGACAACCATGACCACTTGGCCATGGAGACAACCATGACCACTCGGCCATGGAGACAGCCATGACCATTTGGCCACAGAGACAACCATGACCACTTGGCCATGGAGACAACCATGACCACTCGGCCACGGAGACAACCATGACCACTTGGCCACGGAGACAACCATGACCACTCGGCCAAGGAGACAACCATGACCACTTGGCCACGGAGAGACAATTACCACTCGGCCACGGAGACAACCATGACCACTCGGCCACGGAGACAACCATGACCACTTGGCCACGGAGACAACCATGACCACTCGGCCAAGGAGACAACCATGACCACGGAGAGACAATTACCACTCGGCCACAACCATGACCACTCGGCCACGGAGACAACCATGACCACTTGGCCACGGAGACAACCATGACCACTCGGCTATGGAGACGACCATGACCACTCGGTCATGGATACAACCATGACCACTTGGCCATGGAGAGACAATTACCACTCGGCCACGGAGACAACCATGACCACTCGGCCATGGAGACAACCATGACCACTCGGTCACGGATACAACCATGACCACTTAGCCACGGAGACAACCATGACCACGGAGACAACAATGACCACTTGGCCACGGAGACAACTATGACCACTTGGCCACGGAGACAACCATGACCACTTGGCCACAGAGACAACCATGACCACTTAGCCACGGAGACAACCATGACCACTCGGCCACGGAGACAACCATGACCACTTGGCCACGGAGACAACCATGACCACTCGGCCAAGGAGACAACCATGACCACTCGGCCACGGAGACGACCATGACCACTCGGTCATGGATACAACCATGACCACTTGGCCATGGAGAGACAATGACCACTTGGGCACGGAGACAACCATGACCACTCGGCCATGGAGACAACCATGACCACTCGGTCACGGATACAACCATGACCACTTGGCCATGGAGAGACAATGACCACTCGGACACGGAGATGACAATGACCACTCGGCCATGGAGAGACAATGACCACTTGGCCATGGAGAGACAATGACCACTCGGCCATGGAGAGACAATGACCAGTTGGCCACGGAGAGACAATGACCACTTGGCCACGGAGAGACAATGACCACTCGGCCATGGAGAGACAATGACCACTTGCCCACGGAGAGACAATGACCACTCGGCCATGGAGAGACAATGACCTCTTGGCCACAGAGAGACCAATGACCACTTGGCCATGGAGACAACCATGACCACCTGGCCACGGAGACAACCATGACCACTTGGCCACGGAGACAACCATGACCACTCGGCCATGGAGAGACAATGACCACTCGGCCACGGAGACAACCATGACCACTCGGCCACGGAGAGACAATGACCACTTGGCCATGGAGACGACCATGACCACGGAGACGACCATGACCACTTGGCCACGGAGACAACCATGACCACTCGGCCACAGAGACAACCATGACCACTCGGCCACCATGACCACTTGGCCACGGAGACAACCATGACCACTCGGCCACGGAGACAACCATGACCACTTGGCCACGGAGACAACCATGACCACTTGGCCACGGAGACAACCATGACCACTCGGCCACAGAGACAACCATGACCACTTGGCCATGGAGACAACCATGACCACTTGGCCATGGAGACAACCATGACCACTCGGCCATGGAGACAGCCATGACCATTTGGCCACAGAGACAATCATGACCACTTGGCCATGGAGACAACCATGACCACTCGGCCACGGAGACAACCATGACCACTTGGCCACGGAGACAACCATGACCACTCGGCCAAGGAGACAACCATGACCACTTGGCCACGGAGAGACAATTACCACTCGGCCACGGAGACAACCATGACCACTCGGCCACAGAGACAACCATGACCACTTGGCCACGGAGACAACCATGACCACTCGGCCAAGGAGACAACCATGACCACGGAGAGACAATTACCACTCGGCCACAACCATGACCACTCGGCCACGGAGACAACCATGACCACTTGGCCACGGAGACAACCATGACCACTCGGCTATGGAGACGACCATGACTACTCGGTCACGGATACAACCATGACCACTTGGCCATGGAGAGACAATTACCACTCGGCCACGGAGACAACCATGACCACTCGGCCATGGAGACAACCATGACCACTCGGTCACGGATACAACCATGACCACTTAGCCACGGAGACAACCATGACCACGGAGACAACAATGACCACTTGGCCACGGAGACAACTATGACCACTTGGCCACGGAGACAATGACCACTTGGCCACGGAGACAACCATGATCACTCGGCCACGGAGACAACCATGACCACTCGGTCACGGATACAACCATGACCACTTGGCCATGGAGAGACAATGACCACTCGGCCACGGAGACAACCATGACCACCATGACCATGGACCACTCGGTCACCAGGTTTTCACCTAATTCAATACACATGTATTGATGCAACAGCTCTCCAACAGTGGATACCGGTATATATGATCAAAATACAAGGTCTAGTTAATAAGATATTACTAATATTTGTCATTCAGTTATTTATTGGCAAATAAACCATGTTTTAGAGTTATGGTGCGTAGGAAGCAACCGGCCTAAGTGGTTAATTCCGGTGCTCACAATGGTAAACCATGTTTTATTAGACTATAAATAGCACAAATAATATTTAGTTTAAACTTTATATTTATTTTACGATTACGAAGCATGTTTTAACAACTTATATTAATCACTCTCGTTGGTGCAGATGAAAGCGTAAATGTGGTTATTCGTGTGGGAGGAAACCGGAGTATCCGGAGAAAACCCATCTGTCCGATCTGGCGACCACCGTACCATCTCACATTCTTCCCGATCCGATGATCGAACCCGGGTTGCATTGGTGAGAAGCTACTACCACTACGCTAATCAAATAATAATTTGATTCCAACAGAACCAAAATATCTATAAAACTCCAAAATAGTTGGCGTTATTTTTTAGAACGTGTAAATGTCGTCACAAAACTACAAAATGATGTCACGTTTAGCATCACATGCTAAATTACCATGTTTTATTGCAGACACGGTAAATTCCTTCTTTTCGTATACAGACAAAATGCCGAGTCATGATGGAATTGATAAATAATTTTGCAAACTACCTCTTCTTTCTCCCTCTTAGTGCGAGCCACCTCGGCACGAGTCTGGCTGAGTTGTGACTCCATGTCCACAACCCGCGTCTGCAATGTACGTTCCTTGGCGGCCTGCTTGTCACGACTCTGTTCTTGTTGGCGACGCAGGTCTGATAGGGCTCCCTCCAACTGGCGCGTTAAACTACCATTCTCCCTTTCACGTTCTTCCAAACGTAGCTGTGAAATATGCAAATGCAATGGTTTACTACAAATTAATTCAGGGCTCATTCAGATTCTAGAGGGTGACATGAGCGAAGTAGTCGCTCTTGGGACCCTGACTTCACCCACTGGGGGTACCGCTTCTCCCTAAAAAAATCTGGCAAACAGTTATCAGTCAATTTTAAATTTATGGTTGTTGTTACTATAGTAATAATTTATGGTTGTTGTTACTATGGTAATAATTTATTGTTGTTGTTACTATGGTAATGGTTGTTGTTACTATGGTAATAATTTATGGTTGTTGTTACTATGGTAATAATTTATGGTTGTTGTTACTATGGTAATAATTTATTGTTGTTGTTACTATGGTAATGGTTGTTGTTATTATGGTAATAATTTATGGTTGTTGTTACTATGGTAATAATTTATGGTTGTTGTTACTATGGTAATGGTTGTTGTTACTATGGTAATGGTTGTGGTTACTATGGTAATGGTTGTTGTTACTATGGTAATGGTTGTTGTTACTATGGTAATGGTTGTGGTTACTATGGTAATGGTTGTGGTTACTATGGTAATGGTTGTTGTTACTATGGTAATGGTTGTTGTTACTATGGTAATGGTTGTTGTTACTATGGTAATGGTTGTTGTTACTATGGTAATGGTTGTTGTTACTATGGTAATGGTTGTTGTTACTATGGTAATGGTTGTTGTTACTATGGTAATGGTTGTTGTTACTATGGTAATGGTTGTTGTTACTATGGTAATGGTTGTTGTTACTATGGTAATGGTTGTTGTTACTATGGTAATGGTTGTTGTTACTATGGTAATGGTTGTTGTTACTATGGTAATGGTTGTTGTTACTATGGTAATGTGATAAAAAATGATTTTACACTCGTGATTTCATACCTTATTTTATGAAACTCGTTTTGGAATTTCAAAATTCCAAACTCGTAAAATAATGGTATTAAATGACCACTAATGTAAGACCGTATACGTGTTTGGTGTGTGCACATAGACACAACACGTCATTTAACATTTTAAAAGTTGATTACAGCCACTATCTAAAATGTGGCATTTTGTCGGATTTCTAACCAACAATCATTTCCCATGGCATCAATGTTGATATTTTTTAAATAAACAATTTTTTGAATATAGATAAACATCTGGTTTCTAAATTTCAAATGTCATTCAATAATGTAAATTTTAAATGTTCGTTAGAATTGTGCCATTACGACACAGATGAAATTCCATGACACATTTGATTGTTATTTTCACTGTTAGAGTGCAAAGAGCCACGGTAGTTTCAGCTTAATAATATTTCATTGCAAATCAATAGTAAATATGTCATATACATAAAGGTACAATACATAGCACGAAAATGCAAGTGGTCTGGCCGACATGTTTTAACAGCATTAGAACCAGAACGGCACTAGACAACGGCCCACATCAGAACGGCACTAGATAACGGCCCACATCAGAACGGCACTAGACAACGGCCCACATCAGAACGGCACTAGATAATGGCCCACATCAGAACGGCACTAGATAACGGCCCACATCAGAACGGCACTAGATAATGGCCCACATCAGAACGGCACTAGATAACGGCCCGCACCAGAACAGCACTAGACAACAGCCTGCACCAGAATGGCACTAGATAACGGCCCGCACCAGAATGGCACTAGACAACGGCCCGCACCAGAACGGCACTAGACAACGGCCCACACCAGAACGGCACTAGACAACGGCCCACATCAGAACGGCACTAGATAACGGCCCGCACCAGAACGGCACTAGACAACGGCCCACACCAGAACGGCATGGTACAACGGCCCGCACCAGAACGGCATTAGACAACGGCCTGCACCAGAACGGCACTAGACAACGGCCCACACCAGAACGGCATTAGACAACAGCCCGCACCAGAATGGCCCGCACCAGAACGGCATTAGACAATGGCCCGCACCAGAACAACATTAGACAACGGCCCACACCAGAACGGCACTAGACAACGGCCCGCACCAGAACAGCACTGGACAATGGCCCACACCAGAACGGCACTAGACAACGGCCCACACCAGAACGGCACTAGACAACGGCCCACACTAGAACGGCACTAGACAACGGCCCATACCAGAACGGCACTAGACAACAGCCCGCACCAGAACGGCACTAGACAACGGCCTGCACCAGAACGGCACTGGACAACGGCCCACACCAGAATGGCATTAGACAATGGCCCGCACCAGAATGGCATTAGACAACAGCCCGCACCAGAACGGCACTGGACAACGGCCCACACCAGAATGGCATTAGACAACGGCTCACACCAGAACGGCACTAGACAACGGCCCGCACCAGAACAGCACTGGACAATGGCCCACACCAGAACGGCACTAGACAACGGCCCACACCAGAACGGCACTAGACAACGGCCCACACTAGAACGGCACTAGACAACGGCCCATACCAGAACGGCACTAGACAACGGCCCGCACCAGAACGGCATTAGACAATGGCCTGCACCAGAACGGCACTGGACAACGGCCCACACCAGAATGGCATTAGACAATGGCCCGCACCAGAATGGCATTAGACAACGGCCCGCACCAGAACGGCACTGGACAACGGCCCACACCAGAATGGCATTAGACAACGACCTGCACCAGAACGGCACTACACAATGGCCCGCACCAGACAGCGGCCCGCACCAGAATGGCACGGTACAACGGCCCCGCACCAGAACGGCATGCTAGTTAACTTACATTGCATTGATGCAGGCCCTCCTCTCTACGAGCTACGGTGGTGAGCAGCTCACGGTTATGCTCCTCTACCTCCTGTAAGCGTCTACAATAAACAAGAACATGATTGTTTATTGACATCAGTAACATATGGTGTAATATATTTACCATAAACATATTTTATGCAACAACTTCAGATTTCCATTTTTTTATAACTTGCATATAAAATTCATTGGACAACGGCCATGGTGGACCGTGAGACTGTGTGCTTGTGGAATTGTTATTTTCACATACACATTGTATTATCGTATATGAAATGTGGGTGTGTGTTTTACGTTTATTTATCGTCGCTACAGGTTGCCCATATGAGCAACGCCTCCTGAAGAGATTAGTCATTTTAGATTTTTGGAGGATAGTGCAATGATACAGACAGAGAGAGACTCATTCCAGAGTCTCCTCTCGTTCTTTTACGTGCACGGTGTAAAGCACCGACACGAGACCTCGGTTTAAAGTCCCATCTGAAAGACTGTTAATTTTATTAGGGTCAGACGGGGGATCGAACCTGCGATCGCTGGATTACCAGTCCAGCGTGTTACCACTGGACTTACAGATCCGCCTGTATACAGATAACCCTAGACCGTTAGTCTTTGTTTCTATTTGTATCCTAGCCACATAAATACGGGTTTGTATGCAACGCCGAACAGACAGCACGAAAGCAAATATCCCCTGCACCTTAGTTTAAACATTATTTATTGTTCTTCTTTTGTACAAAGAGCATACTTATATGCATGGAAATTGTAAACACACAGGTTGCAGGAAGATAACAAAGGATTGGAAAACAAGATAAATACAATCTTATATAAATTCCTCTCATACATGGAGCATTTAGCAAGTTGGTGTAATCCAAACACGAAAGCAAATATCCCCTGCACCTGACAGGGGATAACATTTTAATACTTATATGCATGGAAATTGTAAACACACAGGTTGCAGGAAGATAACAAAGGATTGGAAAACAAGATAAATACAATCTTATATAAATTCCTCTCATACATGGAGCATTTAGCAAGTTGGTGTAATCCAAACACGAAAGCAAATATCCCCTGCACCTGACAGGGGATAACATTTTAATACAAAAAAATCAATAATGCTTACAGAAGTTGTAAAACATGCAATGTGTGTGAAGTGAATGAACAACATGCATATCTACTTTGTGATACATCATACATATATCTACATTCCTTTGTATACTTTGCAAACTTTATACATACCGGTACAATTACCTCCCTTTGTATGATAAAACAGTGTTTGACTGCTCATAGTAATATCAACAGATAAATGTTAACCCATTCAACACCAAGTAACTGACATGGACTGGTGCACCCATTCAACACCAAGTAACTGACATGGACTGGTGCACCCATTCAATACCAAGTAACTGACATGGACTGGTGCACCCATTCAACACCAAGTAACTGACATGGACTGGTGCACCCATTCAACACCAAGTAACTGACATGGACTGGTGCACCCATTCAACAACAAGTAACTGACATGGACGGGTGCACCCATTCAACACCAAGTAACTGACATGGACTGGTGCATGATATTTTTAGACCAATAAATTAATAAGAAAATTACATTTAGACCAGTTAATTTGTCAAAATGGGTGATTTTGTCTAAAAATAGTAATATTACTGGTAACAAGTGCAGACATTCTTTGTAAGCCTATTTAGAGGTCTGTGGTGTTGAAAGGGTTAAAAATCAATCAATACCGTTCCCTGATTCATATTTTAGCAAGTCTCAAAATTTATGATCATAAGTGTGAACTATCACTTCTACAGCTTGTTGTACAGAAAGGGGCCATTTGTGTCGCACACATGCATGGTATGTAAGATGTATGCACAGTCAAACCTGTGCTAGCGGTCACCTTTAATTAGTAGTCACTTTAGCCAAATGGCCCTCTCATGTCCTTTTGTTTGATTTTGGAGTTTAAAAACTCACCAACAGCTTGATTTAGCAATATTTCTGGGAGCAAGTATGTCTCCGATACCTATCAATAGGAGCAAGTACGTCTCCGATACCTATCAATAGGAGCAAGTACGTCTCCGATACCTATCAATAGGAGCATGTACGTCTCCGATACCTATCAATAGGAGCAAGTACGTCTCTGATACCTATCAATAGGAGCAAGTACGTCTCTGATACCTATCAATAGGAGCAAGTACGTCTCCGATACCTATCAATAGGAGCAAGTACGTCTCCAATACCTATCAATAGGAGCAAGTACGTCTCCGATACCTATCAATATTTCTGGGAGCAAGTATGTCTCCGATACCTATCAATATTTCTGGGAGCAAGTATGTCTCCGATACCTATCAATATTTCTGGGAGCAAGTACGTCTCCGATACCTATCAATATTTCTGGGAGCAAGTATGTCTCCGATACCTATCAATATTTCTGGGAGCAAGTACGTCTCCGATACCTATCAATATTTCTGGGAGCAAGTACGTCTCCGATACCTATCAATATTTCTGGGAGCAAGTACGTCTCCGATACCTATCAATATTTCTGGGAGCAAGTACGTCTCCGATACCTATCAATATTTTCCAAGTAAGGTAAGCATCAAGCTGCATTTAAATATTGTTCGAAATGGAAATCTACAAATACAAATGTACAGTTAAACTTGCTTGAAAGACCACGTCTATTAAGAGACCACATCTATTAAGAGACCACATCTATTAAGAGACCACATCTATTAAGAGACCACGTCTATTAAGAGACCACATCTATTAAGAGACCATGTCTATTAAGAGACCACGTCTATTAAGAGACCACTTGTATTAAGAGACCATTGTTTCAGTTCCTGTTTGTGTTGTTAAAGATTAACAAATTAGCCTGTATTAAGAGACCATTCCTACAACCTTTGCCTATCCCTTTCGTGGTCTCTTAATACAAGTTTAACTGTATTAAGAAATGATTAATACCAATGACATCTCCAGTCAACCGGCCAAACCCACCATTGCAATGGACAACAGCAATGTGAACATGTATTTATTGCAATGGACAACAGCCATGTGAACATGTATTTATTGCAATGGACAACAGCAATGTGAACATGTATTTATTGCAATGGACAACAGCAATGTGAACATGTATTTATTGTAATGGACAACAGCAATGTGAAACATGTATTTATTGCAATGGACAACAGCAATGTGAACATGTATTTATTGCAATGGACAACAGCAATGTGAAACATGTATATATTGCAATGGACAACAGCAATGTGAACATGTATTTATTGCAATGGACAACAGCAATGTGAAACATGTATTTATTGCAATGGACAACAGCAATGTGAACATGTATTTATTGTAATGGACAACAGCAATGTGAAACATGTATTTATTGTAATAGACAACAGCAATGTGAAACATGTATTTATTGCAATGGACAACAGCAATGTGAACATGTATTTATTGTAATGGACAACAGCCATGTGAACATGTATTTATTGCAATGGACAACAGCAATGTGAACATGTATTTATTGTAATGGACAACAGCAATGTGAAACATGTATTTATTGCAATGGACAACAGCAATGTGAACATGTATTTATTGCAATAGACAACAGCCATGTGAACATGTATTTATTGTAATGGACAACAGCAATGTGAAACATGTATTTATTGTAATGGACAACAGCAATGTGAACATGTATTTATTGTAATGGACAACAGCAATGTGAACATGTATTTATTGCAATGGACAACAGCAATATGAAACATGTATTTATTGCAATGGACAACAGCAATGTGAACATGTATTTATTGTAATGGACAACAGCAATGTGAAACATGTATTTATTGTAATAGACAACAGCAATGTGAAACATGTATTTATTGCAATGGACAACAGCAATGTGAACATGTATTTATTGTAATGGACAACAGCCATGTGAACATGTATTTATTGCAATGGACAACAGCAATGTGAACATGTATTTATTGTAATGGACAACAGCAATGTGAAACATGTATTTATTGCAATGGACAACAGCAATGTGAACATGTATTTATTGCAATAGACAACAGCCATGTGAACATGTATTTATTGTAATGGACAACAGCAATGTGAAACATGTATTTATTGTAATGGACAACAGCAATGTGAACATGTATTTATTGTAATGGACAACAGCAATGTGAACATGTATTTATTGCAATGGACAACAGCAATATGAAACATGTATTTATTGCAATGGACAACAGCAATGTGAACATGTATTTATTGCAATGGACAACAGCAATGTGAACATGTATTTATTGCAATGGACAACAGCAATGTGAACATGTATTTATTGCAATGGACAACAGCAATGTGAACATGTATTTATTGCAATGGACAACAGCAATGTGAACATGTATTTATTGCAATGGACAACAGCAATGTGAACATGTATTTATTGCAATGGACAACAGCAATGTGAACATGTATTTATTGCAATGGACAACAGCAATGTGAACATGTATTTATTGCAATAGACAACAGCAATGTGAAACATGTATTTATTGCAATGGACAACAGCAATGTGAACATGTATTTATTGCAATGGACAACAGCAATGTGAACATGTATTTATTGCAATAGACAACAGCAATGTGAAACATGTATTTATTGCAATGGACAACAGCAATGTGAAACATGTATTTATTGTAATGGACAACAGCAATGTGAAACATGTATTTATTGTAATGGACAACAGCAATGTGAACATGTATTTATTGCAATGGACAACAGCAATGTGAAACATGTATTTATTGCAATGGACAACAGCAATGTGAACATGTATTTATTGTAATGGACAACAGCAATGTGAAACATGTATTTATTGTAATAGACAACAGCAATGTGAAACATGTATTTATTGCAATGGACAACAGCAATGTGAACATGTATTTATTGCAATAGACAACAGCAATGTGAAACATGTATTTATTGCAATGGACAACAGCCATGTGAACATGTATTTATTGTAATGGACAACAGCAATGTGAAACATGTATTTATTGTAATGGACAACAGCAATGTGAACATGTATTTATTGTAATGGACAACAGCAATGTGAACATGTATTTATTGCAATGGACAACAGCAATGTGAAACATGTATTTATTGCAATGGACAACAGCAATGTGAACATGTATTTATTGCAATGGACAACAGCAATGTGAACATGTATTTATTGCAATGGACAACAGCAATGTGAACATGTATTTATTGCAATGGACAACAGCAATGTGAACATGTATTTATTGCAATGGACAACAGCAATGTGAACATGTATTTATTGCAATGGACAACAGCAATGTGAAACATGTATTTATTGCAATGGACAACAGCAATGTGAACATGTATTTATTGCAATGGACAACAGCAATGTGAACATGTATTTATTGCAATGGACAACAGCAATGTGAACATGTATTTATTGCAATGGACAACAGCAATGTGAAACATGTATTTATTGTAATGGACAACAGCAATGTGAACATGTATTTATTGCAATAGACAACAGCAATGTGAAACATGTATTTATTGTAATGGACAACAGCAATGTGAACATGTATTTATTGCAATAGACAACAGCAATGTGAACATGTATTTATTGCAATGGACAACAGCAATGTTAACATGTATTTATTGCAATGGACAACAGCAATGTGAACATGTATTTATTGTAATGGACAACAGCAATGTGAACATGTATTTATTGCAATGGACAACAGCAATGTGAACATGTATTTATTGTAATGGACAACAGCAATGTGAACATGTATTTATTGTAATGGACAACAGCAATGTGAAACATGTATTTATTGCAATGGACAACAGCAATGTGAACATGTATTTATTGTAATGGACAACAGCAATGTGAAACATGTATTTATTGCAATGGACAACAGCAATGTGAACATGTATTTATTGTAATGGACAACAGCAATGTGAACATGTATTTATTGCAATGGACAACAGCAATGTGAACATGTATTTATTGTAATGGACAACAGCAATGTGAAACATGTATTTATTGCAATGGACAACAGCAATGTGAACATGTATTTATTGCAAAGGACAACAGCCATGTGAAACATGTATTTATTGCAATGGACAACAGCAATGTGAACATGTATTTATTGCAATGGACAACAGCCATGTGAAACATGTATTTATTGCAATGGACAACAGCCATGTGAAACATGTATTTATTGCAATGGACAACAGCCATGTGAACATGTTTTCATTGCAAAGGACAACAGCCATGTGAACATGTTTTCATTGCAAAGGACAACAGCCATGTGAACATGTTTTCATTGCAAAGGACAACAGCCATGTGAACATGTTTTCATTGCAAAGGACAACAGCCATGTGAACATGTATTACTTGATGATGTAGTCTGTCTGGTTATCGGTTTGATTACTGTTAATCTGTCTATTACTGCTGCTGTATAAAACATATATCATATTAGGAATGGATACTTTAATGATGTTCCCTTCTGGAATGTTAACCCTTAAAATGCTGAATAAATTGGAAGGAATGTGCAAACAACATACATCCTGATCAGGATCTATGCTGTTTGCTATTCAGCCATGTGTTTTAGCAGCACTATTCGAAGAAGCAAACAACATAGAGTATATGTGCCGTCTGATCTGGCTCTATGCTGTTTGAAAAAACAAATATACTCGTTTCCAGTACAATAAGGGTTAAATATTGCCAAGTTCTGACATACTAAAAACTGTCAAGTTCTGAAATGCTAAAAACTGTCAAGTTCGGTAATGCTATAAACAGTTCTGGAATGCTAAAATTGTCATGTTCTGAAATGCAACAAACTGCCAAATTCTGGAATACTAAGCCAATTCTGGAATGCTAAACATTGTCAAATTCTTGAATGATAAAGGCAGTTCTGGAATGTTAAATATGGCCAATTTCTTGAATCTGGAACGCTAAAATTTAATACTGCCAAGTTCAGGAATGCTAAAATTTGTCAAGTTTGGGAACCATAAAACTGCAAAGTACTGGTATACTAAAATATCCAAATTCCGTGAAATAGATCTATACTGATACCAAAAGAAACTGTGCACTTGCCTTATTTATATCCTTTTAGAAACAAATATAGACAAATTTGGAATATACGCTTAACTTTTTGGACCCGATATCCCGGGACATCCATACTTTAATATATCCCGAATTCCCGATATTCCGGGACGCACACGGTACACAATAAAACCTGTTGACAAGTACTCGTACACTATGATATTTTAACCAATCAATATCCAGGAAAGTATTTTCTGCAGAAAACAACATGTCTGCACCCAGTAGTACATTCATTTGTGTATTTTAAGCTATATTTATCGAGTTTATGTGGGGTTAACAGATGTTGGAATGGCTACTAGGAAACGTAAATACACCGCGGATGAGGTTGCACAGCTGATTGAACAGTCAAAGGCTGTTTCTTTAATTAGGACAAACTGGTCCAATACGGAGGAAATTATGGGTATGTCATATGAAAACACAAATAACATTAGTTTTTCAATAATTGTTTTATTATTTCAAATGTTTATTGAGTTGTGTGCAAAAATATGACTTACCTGTCATTTTGTCACCTGTCACGCAGGCAATATGAGGAATATGACAGGTATAAATAGAGGAATTAGTGATAGGGTTCATTTTATTTACAGGTCCTAAAAATTCCACGAGGATATACCTTACTGTTATTGAGATATGTATACACATGCAACATACCCCATATATACAAAAGTTCTGCTCAGGAGCTCAGGGATATAGGATTGTATGCTCAAGGCTGTAGGGTCCAAAGAGTTAAATATTGGGTAAATTAATGCAATTTGTGAAGGATTATTGACGACTCTTTAATTTATTGTTATCAGCCACAGTACATTCATGGGCATTTTCACAAATGACTGTCACTTGAAGTGCTTTCCGTTGAAGATTGTTTGTTTTTCAAATGATTATTTTGATTTATGTTGTACCCGAATATATTAAATCAAATTTGTATAGATTGCATCCAGCAGTTTTATTATTCTCAGAGTGAGCGAAGTCGTTCCAAAAGTGTGATTTTAGAGGACAATATCATAAATATAGTACTTTAAATGGTACTTTTTGGTAATATTGAGCAGTTAATTATACATTTAAGATACATGGGGGTGGATGTTGTTGCAAAGGGTCTGTAATATTTCAAAGGAATTTTGTCATCTAAACAGTTTTTGACATCATAATTAAACACTATCTACCTTAACACCTACTGTAATTATCTGATTATATGGCAGAGTGTCAATTAACACCTGCCATGGATGTAACCACAACATGATTTATTCACACATCCTGGGGTGATTTCTTTTGTATTGGAAGGTTTTATGATGGTTTCAAAAGAAAACAACGTATCTCATTTTATGACAGTTTATTTCATTTTTGCAAATATTATATTTTTTCCGAATATCCGAATACTAGAATAGTATTCGGATATTCGGACGTCCGAGCGAATATTCGTTGCTAACCCTAGTATACACACAATAGTTACCTATCCGTAGTGATCACACGTTCATTCATCGAATGATTGTCCGACTGTGAGCCTTGGAACTTTTCTTTCATTTTGTCCATAGAATCAGTGAGCGTTTCCACCTATAAATAGAATGACAAGAAATCTGTTCATGTGGGTTCGATCCCCCGTCTGACCCTAATAAAATTAACAGTCTTTCAGATGGGACGTTAAACCGAGGTCTCGTGTCGGTGCTTTACACCGTGCACGTAAAAGAACCAGAGGAGACTCTGGAATGGGTCTCTTTCTGTATCATTGCACTATCCTCCAAAAATCTAAAATGACTAATCTCTTCAGGAGGCGTCGTCGCTCATATGGGCAACCGGTAGTGACTATAAATAAACGTAAAACACATAACACACTGTTCATGTGCGGCACTCATATCATCTCGCACATTGCGTATTATTTAAAGGTATAATGCGTAATAATTACTTTGAGAGACAGGTCAGCAATAATTTTGCCACGTTCTGCATTTATCCGATCAGAGTTTCTCCGTTGATCCTCCGATTCATGTAACCGTAGTTCTGTGTCTTTTAACATCTCAGGCAAGGGCTGTAACTCTTGTAATCTGTCCTGTAGTTGACTCTTTACCTGAAAGAAATAGAAATAAATATGAAGCACATGAAAGACCCATCAGAGTTCCCCGATATCGGTTGCCAAGTGCAACAGAAAGCAAATAGTGGCGTTAAATTGTGTGAAAATATTTGGTGCAACTTTTTAAAAATAATTTTATCTTTTGGCGCATATTTTCAATATTTATCTGTGAACTATCTGGTTCTTAGTTGGCACCAACTATCTGGTTCTTAGTTGGCACCAACTATCTGGTTCTTAGTTGGCACCAACTATCTGGTTCTTAGTTGGCGCCAACTATCTGGTTCTTAGTTGGCACCAACTATCTGGTTCTTAGTTGGCACCAACTATCTGGTTCTTAGTTGGCACCAACTATCTGGTTCTTAGTTGGCACCAACTATCTGGTTCTTAGTTGGCACCAACTATCTGGTTCTTAGTTGGCACCAACTATCTGGTTCTTAGTTGGCGCCAAGTTTTTCAAATTGGCTCCAGTTTTTATCAATTGGCTACATACGTGGTGTAGACAAAAATTCAGACAGGGAACCCTGCCTGTACATGCCACAATACAGGGAAATTTAGTATCACCCGATAGACGGTTAGGATATACAGTGGGGATGGGGTATGGATCTGCAACTCCTGGACTCACAGTCCAACACCCGATCCAGCAGATACCAGACAGATCCCAAGCTTACATATATCTCAAGTATTAACCCGTAACCTGCCAAATAACTTGGACAGAATGTGCAAACAACATAGATCCAGATCAGCCGTGGCGTAATGCAGCGTCTGATCAGGATCTATATTGTTTGCTCCACTATCCAAGTAGCAAACAGTATAGAGCCTGATCAGACGGCCCATTCTGAGCAGTCTGATCTGGCTCTATCCTGTTTGCAAAAGCGACTTTAGCCGTGATTGGCAGGTTATGGGTTAAGCAATTGGCAGCATATTTCTTGTAGAAATGATAAAAAACTCTGGGGAGAACTAATTACAAACGTTGTTTAGAACTTTGTGTGTGTGTGTCTGTGTGTCCGTCTGTGTGGTGTGTGTGTGGTGTGTGTGGTGTGTGTGCGTGTGTTTAACGTTTTTATTTATCATCGCTACCGGTTGCCCATATGAGAGACGACGCCTCCTGAAGAGATTAATCATTTTAGATTTTTGGAGGATAGTTCAATGATACAGACAGAGACCCATTCCAGAGTCTCCTCTGGTTCTTTTACATGCACAGTGTAAAGCACCGACACGAGACCTCGGTTAAAAGTCTGGAATGGGTCTCCGTCTGTATCATTGCACTAGCCTCCAAAACTCTAAAATGACTAATCTCTTCAGGAGGCGTCGCTCATATGGGTAACCAGTAGCGACGATAAATAAACACACACATTATAAGGCTGCATATTTTAAATTTATGGGGACAAAGGGTTAAAAAAAAAAGCTCTATACAAGTATCATCAGAATTGATCGACAGTTTCAAGGAAGATATTGTTTTAAGTAAATCGCGCCTATGTTAAATAGGTCGCCTCAAGCACTGCGAGTGCAAGAGAGGTCAAAGTTTCATAATAATCTAAATTGCAGAAAGCAAACATGATGGTACAACTCTTGTTATAAAAATAGGACGGACGGACGGACGGACGGATGGACGGACCGTCACCATTGTATTGTTAATTCAACATGCATGAACGTAACTACAACATCAAATAATTTCTGTGCAATGACCAGCGCTGTAGCCAGAAGCTGAACATAGCCAAGGCGAACATTCTTGGGTGGTCCGGAGGCATGCTAAGGTACGTTGCAGTTGCGTAAACAAGATAAAAACAAATTAAAATTGTCTACCATTTCCCTGTTTTTTCCCCATATACGTGTTTTCGTGACCAAATTCTAACGATGACGAGAGCCTCATTGTGGCTACACGTCTGATTGGTCCATATCAACTCATATTTATAGCAATAATTTCATCTACGCTACTTAATACCACTGTAACCTACTATCACTGATGGTCACGGGTTCGAGCCCTGCTCAGATAATGTCTCTTCATATGAAAAAGTTGGCAATTTCTTACGGAAATTGCTGCATTTTATTAAATGAAAAATACTATCTCACTGGTACATAAAATTATCTGTTTTTTTTCTCTCTCTTTCAAACTTTATTTTTCATTCCTGTACAAACACGCATAAAACTTTTCTCCAATCTCAAGCCTCAGCTGGTTCAGCTGAGTGTTAATCTCAGACTCAACCAATTAAATTACTTCTAGTTCAAAATTGAGACCTGAGAGGTTTTATAACCTTGGGCCATCAGTGAATGTAGGAACTATTTTATAACCTTGGGCCATCAGTGAATGTAGGAACTATTTTTTTATTTTATGCTTCTCAATGAAATATAGAAAAATATTAGTGAAATAAAATGTGTTATTCCACTGGTTGAAAGTAGTGCGTTAACACATTTTATTTCTCACTGCTCTGCATGTGTGGTACCTAGCCGCTGCATGCTGAAATGTTGTTAACGAGAACGTTTTCAGACTCAAGCTGACAGTGACGTCATGTATAACGTCCTTTGGTTTATACAAATTTATATTAGCTCGATTGCAAAACAAGTTCTTTCAACTTATATTAATCACTCTCGAGACCTCATTCCTGATGGAATCCATCGCCATGAAGGAGAGAAAAGAGGCAACGTGGAATTTAAATGCCTTGCCTAAGGCCACAATCGTAATGGCTCCAGCGGGGCTCGAACTCCGGACCTTTCGCACCTGAAGCGAACGCGCTACCACTGCGCTATCACTGCGCTATCACTGCGCTATCACTGCGCTATCACTGCGGTACCACTGCGCTACCACTGCGCTATCACGACTTCCACTAATGTCCGTTATGACATCATTTATGGTCGTCAAAAAACTAAACACAACCATAAATGATGAACATAGAAAGCTATTACTATCACTCATGGCTACTCGTGACTAGCGCTACTCGTGACTAGCGCTACTCTAGCGCTACTCGTGACTAGCGCTACTCGTGGTAACAATGCTTTCTATGTTTATGTGTGAAATATAATTCGATAATTCACTGAAACAAACAAATATCCTCTTAACTATTTGCCAGCTGAGTAAATAAAATCACATTAGCAAATAACATAGAACCAGATCAGCCGCGACATTCCGATCAGGATCTATGTTGCTTGCTATTCAGCCAAGTGTTTTAGCTCCACTATCCGACTACCAAACAGTAAAGAGCCTGATCAGTTCTGTGTTGCCTGATCAGTTATGTGTCACCTGATCAGTTCTGTGTCACTGGATCAGTTCTGTGTTGTCTGATCAATTCTGTGTCACCTGATCAGTTCTGCATCATCTGATCAGTTCTGTGTCACCTGATCAGTTCTGTGTCACCGGATCAGTTCTGTGTAATCTGATCAGTTCTGTGTCACCAGATCAGTTCTGTGTAATCTGATCAGTTCTGTGTCACCGGATCAGTTCTGTGTCACCTGATCAGTTCTGTGTCACCTGATCAGTTCTGTGTCGTCTGATCAGTTCTGTGTTGTCTGATCAATTCTGTGTCACCGGATCAGTTCTATGTTGTCTGATCAATTCTGTGTCACCTGATCAGTTCTGCATCATCTGATCAGTTCTGTGTCACCTGATCAGTTCTGTGTTGTCTGATCAGTTCTGTGTTGTCTGATCAATTCTGTGTCACCGGATCAGTTCTGTGTTGTCTGATCAATTCTGTGTCACCTGATCAGTTCTGCATCATCTGATCAGTTCTGTGTCACCTGATCAGTTCTGTGTCATCTGATCAGTTCTGTGTCATCTGATCAGTTCTGTGTCACCTGATCAGTTCTGTGTCATCTGATCAGTTCTGTGTCACCTGATCAGTTCTGTGTCATCTGATCAGTTCTGTGTCATCTGATCTGTTCTGTGTCATCTGATCAGTTCTGTGTTGTCTGATCAGTTCTGTGCCGTCTGATCTGCCTTATCACTGATTGCCAAAGTGATTTTATCTGCCGCTGGCATGCTAAGGGTTAATATTTGCAATTTACTTGTAAGTACCGTGCTAAGTTGAGTGGCTATATTGAATTATTGTGTTAGTGTGACCATGCTTTACAACAAAGTTACCGTAGTACCTGAGTGCCTGTCTGCTGTAAAACAAAATCACAGCACATGAACACCACACTACACCAATACATAGCCTACACACCAATACTAATATATACACAGAATATGAACACCCAAAAAGCACACTACACCAATACATTGCCAACACACCAATATTCCTAATATATACACTGTATATCAACACCAAAATGCACACAAATACTAATATATACACGGTGTATAAAAACCAAAAAGCACACTACACATACCCATACGATGAACAAATAGCTTTATACCAAAAACTTTGAATCTATACCAATACACTATGGCGTTTTCTAGAACAGAATTGCATGGAGCAGGTGCCTGCCTTCCGGTGGGCAGATATAATATAACTTTGAACTCGTCCGCCCGTTTCACCAAAATATGTTATGTTATGTTATATTTCGGGTTTTACGCTTGCATCAGCACCATTTTGCGCTATATCGCCGGCGGGCAGTTTACCTAACAACACCTTTCCTGGGCAGGCTCCAGCGGTTAACCAGTACTTGGGTGCACCAACCTCCGTAAGAAACTGCCAACTTTTTCATATAAATGAGACACGGTCTGAGCGGGGCTCGAACCCGTGACCATCAGTGATGATAGGTTACAGTGGTATACAAGTCAGCGACCTTAACCACTCGACCACGGAGGCGGACTTCACCAAAATATACTGCCTTACTGCCTCTTTGATTATTCGCCGTAATTTAACCAATTTTTCTAGGGGTTAGCCCCAAAATACTCCCTCTCGCACCTCATCACGGCTCAAAATGCACCCTGGCCCCTTTTCTGACCCACCCTCTTTCCTTTTCTGACCTATTGCTATGAAACTGTTTGTAGGACCATTGCTGATTGTAGAGGGCGACTTGAGCAAAATAGTCGCCTAAGGACCCTGACTTCGCCCCATGCACTTCTCCCTCCCTAAAAAAAACTTTTAAATTTTATTTTTACAATTTTACTCATTCTATTCAAATGTTCAATTTAACCCTTTCAACACCACAGACCTCTAAATAGGCTTACAAAAAGTGTAGATCCAGATGAGCCGGCTCGTGACGAGCCGTCTCATCAGGATCTGCACTTTTTGCCAGTGATATGACTATTTTTAGACATAATTACCCATTTTGATAAATGAACTTGTCCAAATGTGATTTTCTGATTCATTTATTGGTTTATGTGCAGTCCATGTGAGTTACTTGGTGTTGAATGGTCATAATGTGTATATTTGCCATATTTTGTTGATATTTGTCAAATAACTTTTCCCCAAAATTCTGACCTGGGCGGATTTATCAAATCTATGCACAACACAATAGGAGTGTAGGGCCAAGCAATCTGTCGGCGGATTTATCAAATCTATGCACAACACAAGAGGAGTGTAGGACCAAGCAATCTGTCGGCGGATTTATCAAATCTATGCACAACACAAGAGTGTAGGGCCAAGGAATCTGTGGGCGGATTTATCAAATCTATGCACAACACAAGAGGAGTGTAGGACCAAACAATCTGTGGGCGGATTTATCAAATCTATGCACAACACAAGAGTGTAGGGCCAAGGAATCTGTGGGCGGATTTATCAAATCTATGCACAACACAAGAGTGTAGGCCAAAATCTGTGGGGGATTATCAAATCTATGCACAACACAAGAGGAGTGTAGGGCCAAGCAATCTGTGGGTGGATTTATCAAATATATACACAACACAAGAGGAGTGTAGGACAAGAGGAGTGTAGGGCCAAGCGATCTGTGGGCGGATTTATCAAATCTATGCACAACACAAGAGGAGTGTAGGACCAAGCAATCTGTGGGTGGATTTATCAAATCTATGCACAATACAAGAGGAGTGTAGGACCAAGCAATCTGTGGACGGATTTATCAAATCTATGCACAACACAAGAGGAGTGTAGGGCCAAGCAATCTGTGGGCAGATTTATCAAATCTATGCACAACACAAGAGGAGTGTAGGACCAAGCAATATGTGGGCGGATTTATCAAATCTATGCACAACACAAGAGGAGTGTAGGGCCAAGCAATATGTGGGCGGATTTATCAAATCTATGCACAACACAAGAGGAGTGTAGGGCAAGAGGAGTGTAGGACCAAGCGATCTGTGGGCGGATTTATCAAATCTATGCAAAACACAAGAGGAATGTAGGACCAAGCAATCTGTGGGCGGATTTATCAAATCTATGCACAACACAAGAGGAGTGTAGGGCCAAGCAATCTGTGGGCGGATTTATCAAATCTACGCACAATGCAAGAGGAGTGTAGGGCCAAGCAATCTGTGGGTGGATTTATCAAATCTATGCACAACACAAGAGGAGTGTAGAGCCAAGCAATCTGTGGGTGGATTTATCAAATCTATGCACAACACAAGAGGAGTGTAGGGCAAGAGGAGTGTAGGGCCAAGCAATCTGTGGGCGGATTTATCAAATCTATGCACAACACAAGAGGAGTGTAGGGCAAGAGGAGTGTAGGGCCAAGCAATCTGTGGGCGGATTTATCAAATCTATGCACAACACAAGAGGAGTGTAGGACCAAGCAATCTGTGGGCGGATTTATCAAATCTATGCACAACACAACAGGAGTGTAGGACCAAGCAATCTGTTGGCGGATTTATCAAATATATGCACAACACAAGAGGAGTGTAGGGCCAAGCAATCTGTGGGTGGATTTATCAAATCTATGCACAACACAAGAGGAGTGTAGGGCAAGAGGAGTGTAGGGCCAAGCAATCTGTGGGCGGATTCATCAAATCTATGCACAACACAAGAGGAGTGTAGGGCAAGAGGAGTGTAGGACCAAGCGATCTGTGGGTGGATTTATCAAATCTATGCACAACACAAGAGGAGTGTAGGGCAAGAGGAGTGTAGGACCAAGCAATCTGTGGGCGGATTTATCAAATCTATGCACAACACAAGAGGAGTGTAGGGCCAAGCAATCTGTGGGTGGATTTATCAAATCTATGCACAACACAAGAGGAGTGTAGAGCCAAGCAATCTGTGGGCGGATTTATCAAATCTATGCACAACACAAGAGGAGTGTAGGGCAAGAGGAGTGTAGGACCAAGCAATCTGTGGGCGGATTTATCAAATCTATGCACAACACAAGAGGAGTGTAGGGCCAAGCAATCTGTGGGTGGATTTATCAAATCTATGCACAACACAAGAGGAGTGTAGGGCCAAGCAATCTGTGGGTGGATTTATCAAATCTATGCACAACACAAGAGGAGTGTAGGACCAAGCAATCTGTGGACGGATTTATCAAATCTATGCACAACACAACAGGAGTGTAGGACCAAGCAATCTGTTGGCGGATTTATCAAATATATGCACAACACAAGAGGAGTGTAGGGCCAAGCAATCTGTGGGTGGATTTATCAAATATATGCACAACACAAGAGGAGTGTAGGGCAAGAGGAGTGTAGGGCCAAGCAATCTGTGGGCGGATTCATCAAATCTATGCACAACACAAGAGGAGTGTAGGGCAAGGGAGTGTAGGGCCAAGCAATCTGTGGGTGGATTTATCAAATATATGCACAACACAAGAGGAGTGTAGGGCAGAGGGTGTGGACCAAACGATCTGTGGGTGGATTTATCAAATCTATGCACAACACAAGAGGAGTGTAGGGCAAGAGGAGTGTAGGACCAAGCAATCTGTGGGCGGATTTATCAAATCTATGCACAACACAAGAGGAGTGTAGGGCCAAGCAATCTGTGGGTGGATTTATCAAATATATGCACAACACAAGAGGAGTGTAGAGCAAGCAATCTGTGGGGATTTATCAAATCTATGCACAACACAAGAGGAGTGTAGGGCAAGAGGAGTGTAGGACCAAGCAATCTGTGGGCGGATTTATCAAATCTATGCACAACACAAGAGGAGTGTAGGGCCAAGCAATCTGTGGGGGATTTATCAAATCTATGCACAACACAAGAGGAGTGTAGGGCCAAGCAATCTGTGGGTGGATTTATCAAATCTATGCACAACACAAGAGGAGTGTAGGGCAAGAGGAGTGTAGGACCAAGCAATCTGTGGGCGGATTTATCAAATCTATGCACAACACAAGAGGAGTGTAGGGCAAGGAGGAGTGTAGGGCCAAGCAATCTGTGGGTGGATTTATCAAATCTATGCACAACACAAGAGGAGTGTAGGGCCAAGCAATCTGTGGGCGGATTTATCAAATCTATGCACAACACAAGAGGAGTGTAGGGAGGGGTGTGCCAAGCAATCTGTGGGCGGATTTATCAAATCTATGCACAACACAAGAGGAGTGTAGGGCAAGAGGAGTGTAGGACCAAGCAATCTGTGGGCGGATTTATCAAATCTATGCACAACACAAGAGGAGTGTAGGGCCAAGCAATCTGTGGGTGGATTTATCAAATCTATGCACAACACAAGAGGAGTGTAGAGCCAAGCAATCTGTGGGCGGATTTATCAAATCTATGCACAACACAAGAGGAGTGTAGGGCAAGAGGAGTGTAGGACCAAGCAATCTGTGGGCGGATTTATCAAATCTATGCACAACACAAGAGGAGTGTAGGGCCAAGCAATCTGTGGGTGGATTTATCAAATCTATGCACAACACAAGAGGAGTGTAGGGCCAAGCAATCTGTGGGCGGATTTATCAAATCTATGCACAACACAAGAGGAGTGTAGGCAAGAGGAGTGTAGGACCAAGCAATCTGTGGGCGGATTTATCAAATTATGCACAACACAAGAGGAGTGTAGGGCCAAGCAATCTGTGGGTGGATTTATCAAATTATGCACAACACAAGAGGAGTGTAGGGCTTGGGGGGTTTTTTGGGGGTGTGGGCAACAATCTGTGGGCGGATTTATCAAATATATGCACAACACAAGAGGAGTGTAGGGCAAGAGGAGTGTAGGACCAAGCGATCTGTGGGTGGATTTATCAAATCTATGCACAACACAAGAGGAGTGTAGGGCAAGAGGAGTGTAGGACCAAGCAATCTGTGGGCGGATTTATCAAATCTATGCACAACACAAGAGGAGTGTAGGGCCAAGCAATCTGTGGGTGGATTTATCAAATCTATGCACAACACAAGAGAAGTGTAGAGCCAAGCAATCTGTGGGCGGATTTATCAAATCTATGCACAACACAAGAGGAGTGTAGGGCAAGAGGAGTGTAGGACCAAGCAATCTGTGGGCAGATTTATCAAATCTATGCACAACACAAGAGGAGTGTAGGGCCAAGCAATCTGTGGGTGGATTTATCAAATCTATGCACAACACAAGAGGAGTGTAGGGCCAAACAATCTGTGGGCGGATTTATCAAATATATGCACAACACAAGAGGAGTGTAGGGCCAAACAGCCAAATTGTTTGGTAGGAGAATTTTAAAATAGATTTTCAAGATGGCCATTTTCAGGTCTGAATTATTTCAGCAGTATCTCTGGTATGTGGCCTGCATGGGTCTAGCATTTCATGGGTCGAGCATTTTAAATGTTGGTTTTCAATTTTAAACAGTTCCGACATGTGCACCCAACACCCATTGCCAAAAGCATGTGTAATAATATGGATGTCACCAATACACAAGTGACACAAGTACCTGAGGGTAGCATCTTGACGTTCTCTTTGACTGTAACCGTGGTAATAATACCTGAAGGTTTATTATAATGAACAAAAATGAGTTCCGAAACCAAGATCATCCATATTCTCTGCATAAATTTGTAACATTATGCCCACCACCATTAACAAGTAAATCATAGATATATCAAACTAACTTTTTATCCCCCACAAATGCTTGTTCATATCTTGTTTATGAACATTTTAAAGCGACACTACATCGGTGAAAATGCAAATGTCTGCAGAATATAATTTCCTATTATATGGTATATATTTTTTCCAAATATTTGCCGCAACAACTGAGTATTTCAACAATTAAACAAACGTCGTATACACAGTTTGTTGACATAATGAAATAATGTAAATAGGGTCGACATGCATGTGTAATACAAAGCGTTTATCCTGAATAACATGAGGTATGCTACATATTTACGTGATATCTCACATGTGTGCCTAATCTTAGCTAAATTATCTCTAAACCAAAGTATCGCATGTTTAGTTATTGACTCCAATGACAAGCACATGTCAATTCAGGAGCGTGGTATGTCCGTTATATGAAATCCTACTGTCACTTTTGAAAGTTTGTATGCAACAAAAACACTGTTTATTGATTCAATGTTAGTGTTCGAATGATTTCAGAAGAATTTGTAGTACGGTAGCAATGCATTTATTGTGAAAAAATGCATTTTATTTCATTTTTGCGATGTAATAATGTCGCTTTAAGGAACAGCGACTTGCAAATGTTTGTTTGTTAGCTTCCACACTTGAAAGAATTTGACGTCCTCAGTGGGATTCGAACCTACAGCAGTGATTTGAAGTCAATGACCGCAACCACTCGGTCACGGAGGCACTTATGTGGAAACCTAGTCTGAGGCCATAACCTTCTGTTAGTTCAGATGAGTTTAAATCTCACAATCAACCAATCAAATCACTTGAGCTTGAAATCTGACAAAAGTATTACAACCTCCGATCCAGTACTATTTTGCAATACAAATCATACTTTATGCTACAGATCAAATTTGGAAACATTGCTAGTTAGTTCATGAGTAGAAATCATTTGAATGCAATGTGTGACGGACATCTGGCATCAGATACGCCTCCCCCACAAAGCTTGCCTGTACCTCGGGTAGGCATGGCAGATCCTCCATTACTATACAGACCACCACAACCATGCATTGTAAAGCATGGCAGATCCTCCATTACTATACAGACCACCACAACCATGCATTGTAAAGCATGGCAGATCCTCCATTACTATACAGA
>CM026400.1:51913495-52024070 GCA_014843695.1 Archivesica marissinica
TATAGTATGTGCATTATTACCCTATAGTATGTGCAGTATTACCCTATAGTATGTGCAGTATTACCCTATAGTATGTGCAGTATTACCCTATAGTATGTGCAGTATTACCCTATAGTATGTGCAGTATTACCCTATAGTATGTGCAGTATTACCCTATAGTATGTGCAGTATTACCCTATAGTATGTGCAGTATTACCCTATAGTATGTGCAGTATTACCCTATAGTATGTGCAGTATTACCCTATAGTATGTGCAGTATTACCCTATAGTATGTGCAGTATTACCCTATAGTATGTGTAGTATTACCCTATAGTATGTGCAGTATTACCCTATAGTATGTGCAGTATTACCCTATAGTATGTGCAGTATTACCCTATAGTATGTGCAGTATTACCCTATAGTATGTGCAGTATTACCCTATAGTATGTGCAGTATTACCCTATAGTATGTGCAGTATTACCCTATAGTATGTGAGTATTACCCTATAGTATGTGCAGTATTACCCTATAGTATGTGCATATTACCCTATAGTATGTGCAGTATTACCCTATAGTATGTGCAGTATTACCCTATAGTATGTGCAGTATTACCCTATAGTATGTGCAGTATTACCCTATAGTATGTGCAGTATTACCCTATAGTATGTGCAGTATTACCCTATAGTATGTGCAGTATTACCCTATAGTATGCAGTATTACCCTATAGTATGTGCAGTATTACCTATAGTATGTGCAGTATTACCCTATAGTATGTGCAGTATTACCCTATAGTATGTGCAGTATCCCTATAGTATGTGCAGTATTACCCTATAGTATGTGCAGTATTACCCTATAGTATGTGCAGTATTACCCTATAGTATGTGCAGTATTACCCTATAGTATGTGCAGTATTACCCTATAGTATGTGCAGTATTACCCTATAGTATGTGCAGTATTACCCTATAGTATGTGCAGTATTACCCTATAGTATGTGCAGTATTACCCTATAGTATGTGCAGTATTACCCTATAGTATGTGCAGTATTACCCTATAGTATGTGCAGTATTACCCTATAGTAGTGCAGTATTACCCTATAGTATGTGCAGTATTACCCTATAGTATGTGCAGTATTACCCTATAGTATGTGCAGTATTACCCTATAGTATGTGCAGTATTACCCTATAGTTGTGCAGTATTACCCTATAGTATGTGCAGTATTACCCTATAGTATGTGCAGTATTACCCTATAGTATGTGCAGTATTACCCTATAGTATGTGCAGTATTACCCTATAGTATGTGCAGTATTACCCTATAGTATGTGTATTATTACCCTATAGTATGTGCAGTATTACCCTATAGTATGTGTATTATTACCCTATAGTATGTGTATTATTACCCTATAGTATGTGCAGTATTACCCTATAGTATGTGTATTATTACCCTATAGTATGTGTATTATTACCCTATGTGCAGTATTACCCTATAGTATGTGCAGTATTACCCTATAGTATGTGTATTATTACCCTATAGTATGTGTATTATTACCCTATAGTATGTGCAGTATTACCCTATAGTATGTGCATTATTACCCTATAGTATGTGTATTATTACCCTATAGTATGTGCAGTATTACCCTATAGTATGTGTATTATTACCCTATAGTATGTGCAGTATTACCCTATAGTATGTGCAGTATTACCCTATAGTATGTGTATTATTACCCTATAGTATGTGTATTATTACCCTATAGTATGTGCAGTATTACCCTATAGTATGTGCAGTATTACCCTATAGTATGTGCAGTATTACCCTATAGTATGTATGTGCAGTATTACCCTATAGTATGTGCATTATTACCCTATAGTATGTGCAGTATTACCCTATAGTATGTGCAGTATTACCCTATAGTATGTGCAGTATTACCCTATAGTATGTGCAGTATTACCCTATAGTATGTGCAGTATTACCCTATAGTATGTGCAGTATTACCCTATAGTATGTGCAGTATTACCCTATAGTATGTGCAGTATTACCCTATAGTATGTGAGTATTACCATAGTATGTGCAGTATTACCCTATAGTATGTGCAGTATTACCCTATAGTATGTGCAGTATTACCCTATAGTATGTGCAGTATTACCCTATAGTATGTGCAGTATTACCCTATAGTATGTGCAGTATTACCCTATAGTATGTGCAGTATTACCCTATAGTATGTGCAGTATTACCCTATAGTATGTGCAGTATTACCCTATAGTATGTGCAGTATTACCCTATAGTATGTGCAGTATTACCCTATAGTATGTGCAGTATTACCCTATAGTATGTGTAGTATTACCCTATAGTATGTGTAGTATTACCCTATAGTATGTGCAGTATTACCCTATAGTATGTGCAGTATTACCCTATAGTATGTGCAGTATTACCCTATAGTATGTGAAGTATTACCCTATAGTATGTGCAGTATTACCCTATAGTATGTGCAGTATTACCCTATAGTATGTGCAGTATTACCCTATAGTATGTGCAGTATTACCCTATAGTATGTGAAGTATTACCCTATAGTATGTGCAGTATTACCCTATAGTATGTGCAGTATTACCCTATAGTATGTGCAGTATTACCCTATAGTATGTGCAGTATTACCCTATAGTATGTGAAGTATTACCCATCATGTAACAAACCTAACATTTGTGAAATATCAATTCAAGGGTGCCTAGCTAATATAAAACGTGTTTTAATTGGTTATCAATTCTGTCAACCTCTGTTTCATTAGTTGATATTGGCCTTGCCATACCCTGCCTTTGTGTCACAACAATGGGCCATCTTGTTTGTATGGGTTATAAAACCATATGCTGATCTCTAAGATCAGATTAGATGCGATTGAGATTATATTTGACTTGGGTTTTCTTGCTGCTGACATTGTTACTATTGTTAAGAGTTAATTTCTGTAATACAATATAATAGTGTGTGAGTGAGCTGAAAGTAAACTGGAAACAATGAAACATTAATAGAGTTGTTCAATTTGATGAATAATTACAACCGATCTTTGACTATGCTACATTAGACAAGTAACTATGTTTGTCACATAACTTTGCTTGTATTCAGTGTAATACAGTCATTTCATAATTTCTTATATGTACACACGTGTAATAACACATAGAAGGATTCTGATTGGCTGAGAGAATAATCATTATAATTTGCAAATTAAACTTTAAATTATGCATATTTCTATTTAAATTTGTGCATAACGTTAATGGTACGACAAACTATGATTTAAATTTATACATAACGTTAATGGTACGACAAACTATGATTTAAATTTGTGCATAACGTTAATGGTACGACAAACTATGATTTAAAAGAAGTCTTGGAGCAATTTTATAAAGTTGATTAAAAACATAAATATAACGCTACTTTCCGTAGTGACGTCATGATAAATTAGTGATGTCATGATAAATTAGTGACATCATGATAAATTAGTGAAGTCATGATAAATTAGTGACATCATGATTTATAAATTAGTGCGTCATGATAAATTAGTGACATCATGACAATTTGCGTCGACAGTTGGCGCCAAAATGAAAGTAGCAGCGTTATTGTATGCAAAATTATGATTAAAACCAAACATAGTAATGTGATGGTTGTTGTTACTATGGTAATGTGATGGTTGTTGTTACTGTGGTAATGTGATGGTTGTTGTTACTATGGTAATGTGATGGTCGTTGTTACTGTGGTAATGTGATGGTTGTTGTTACTATGGTAATGTGATGGTCGTTGTTACTGTGGTAATGTGATGGTTGTTGTTACTATGGTAATGTGATGGTTGTTGTTACTATGGTAATGTGATGGTTGTTGTTACTGTGGTAATGTGATGGTTGTTGTTACTGTGGTAATGTGATGGTTGTTGTTACTGTGGTAATGTGATGGTTGTTGTTACTGTGGTAATGTGATGGTTGTTGTTACTGTGGTAATGTATGGTTGTTGTTACTGTGGTAAGTGATGGTTGTTGTTACTGTGGTAATGTGATGGTTGTTGTTACTGTGGTAATGTGATGGTTGTTGTTACTGTGGTAATGTGATGGTTGTTGTTACTGTGGTAATGATGGTTGTTGTTACTGTGGTAAATGGTTGTGTTACTGTGGTAAATGGTTGTTGTTACTGTGGTAATGTGATGGTTGTTGTTACTGTGGTAATGTGATGGTTGTTGTTACTGTGGTAATGTGATGGTTGTTGTTACTGTGGTAATGTGATGGTTGTTGTTACTGTGGTAATGTGATGGTTTACTGTGGTAATGATGGTTGTTGTTACTGTGGTAATGTGATGGTTGTTGTTACTGTGGTAATGTGATGGTTGTTGTTACTGTGGTAATGTGATGGTTGTTGTTACTGTGGTAATGTGATGGTTGTTGTTACTGTGGTAATGTGATGGTTGTTGTTACTGTGGTAATGTGATGGTTGTTGTTACTGTGGTAATGTGATGGTTGATGTTACTGTGGTAATGTGATGGTTGATGTTACTATGGTAATGTGATGGTTGATGTTACTATGGTAATGTGATGGTTGTTGTTACTATGGTAATGTGATGGTTGTTGTTACTGTGGTAATGTGATGGTTGTTGTTACTGTGGTAATGTGATGGTTGTTGTTACTGTGGTAATGTGATGGTTGTTGTTACTGTGGTAATGTGATGGTTGTTGTTACTGTGGTAATGTGATGGTTGATGTTACTGTGGTAATGTGATGGTTGATGTTACTGTGGTAATGTGATGGTTGATGTTACTATGGTAATGTGATGGTTGTTGTTACTATGGTAATGTGATGGTTGTTGTTACTGTGGTAATGTGATGGTTGTTGTTACTGTGGTAATGTGATGGTTGTTGTTACTGTGGTAATGTGATGGTTGTTGTTACTGTGGTAATGTGATGGTTGTTGTTACTGTGGTAATGTGATGGTTGTTGTTACTGTGGTAATGTGATGGTTGTTGTTACTGTGGTAATGTGATGGTTGTTGTTACTATGGTAATGTGATGGTTGTTGTTACTGTGATGTTGTTGTTACTGTGGTAATGTGATGGTTGTTGTTACTATGGTAATGTGATGGTTGTTGTTACTATGGTAATGTGATGGTTGTTGTTACTATGGTAATGTGATGGTTGTTGTTACTATGGTAATGTGATGGTTGTTGTTACTATGGTAATGTGATGGTTGTTGTTACTATGGTAATGTGATGGTCGTTGTTACTATGGTAATGTGATGGTCGTTGTTACTATGGTAATGTGATGGTTGTTGTTACTATGGTAATGTGATGGTTGTTGTTACTATGGTAATGTGATGGTTGTTGTTACTATGGTAATGTGATGGTTGTTGTTACTATGGTAATGTGATGGTTGTTGTTACTATGGTAATGTGATGGTTGTTGTTACTATGGTAATGTGATGGTTGTTGTTACTATGGTAATGTGATGGTTGTTGTTACTATGGTAATGTGATGGTTGTTGTTACTATGGTAATGTGATGGTTGTTGTTACTATGGTAATGTGATGGTTGTTGTTACTATTGTAATGTGAGGGTTGTTGTTACTATGGTAATGTGATGGTTGTTGTTACTATGGTAATGTGATGAAAAGGATCTTACACTCGTGATGATTTCATATCATATTTTATAAAACACATTTCAAAATGCTCGCTTAATAGCAAAATTCCAAAACACATTTCAAAATGCTCGCTTAATAGTAAAATTCCAAAACACATTTCAAAATGTTCGCTTAATAGCAAAATTCCAAAACACATTTCAAAATGCTCGCTTAATAGCAAAATTCCAAAACACATTTCAAAATGCTCGCTTAATAGCAAAATTCCAAAACACATTTCAAAATGCTCGCTTAATAGCAAAATTCCAAAACACATTTCAAAATGCTCGCTTAATAGTAAAATTCCAAAACACATTTCAAAATGTTCGCTTAATAGCAAAATTCCAAAACACATTTCAAAATGCTCGCTTAATAGCAAAATTCCAAAACACATTTCAAAATGCTCGCTTAATAGTAAAATTCCAAAACACATTTCAAAATGCTCGCTTAATAGCAAAATTCCAAAACACATTTCAAAATGCTCGCTTAATAGCAAAATTCCAAAACACATTTCAAAATGCTCGCTTAATAGCAAAATTCCAAAACACATTTCAAAATGCTCGCTTAATAGCAAAATTCCAAAACACATTTCAAAATGCTCGCTTAATAGCAAAATTCCAAAACACATTTCAAAATGCTCGCTTAATAGCAAAATTCCAAAACACATTTCAAAATGCTCGCTTAATAGCAAAATTCCAATACACATTTCAAAATGCTCGCTTAATAGCAAAATTCCAATACACATTTCAAAATGCTCGCTTAATAGCAAAATTCCAAAACACATTTCAAAATGCTCGCTTAATAGCAAAATTCCAATACACATTTCAAAATGCTCGCTTAATAGCAAAATTCCAAAACACATTTCAAAATGCTCGCTTAATAGCAAAATTCCAAAACACATTTCAAAATGCTCGCTTAATAGCAAAATTCCAAAACACATTTCAAAATGCTCGCTTAATAGCAAAATTCCAAAACACATTTCAAAATGCTCGCTTAATAGCAAAATTCCAAAACACATTTCAAAATGCTCGCTTAATAGCAAAATTCCAAAACACATTTCAAAATGCTCGCTTAATAGCAAAATTCCAAAACACATTTCTAAATGCTCGCTTAATAGCAAAATTCCAAAACACATTTCAAAATGCTCGCTTAATAGCAAAATTCCAAAACACATTTCAAAATGCTCGCTTAATAGCAAAATTCCAAAACACATTTCAAAATGCTCGCTTAATAGCAAAATTCCAAAACACATTTCAAAATGCTCGCTTAATAGCAAAATTCCAAAACACATTTCAAAATGCTCGCTTAATAGTAAAATTCCAAAACACATTTCATAAAATATTGTACGATATCACAACTCTTGTAAGATCCTATATTAATGTTAATGAAATAAGTTAATGTTTATTAAACTATAATACATAAATAATTACATCTAACCATCAATATGTGAGTAAGCATCTAATTATATGCGTATATAAGCACATCAAACATAGCCACTACAGTTTCTGCTATAACACACAACACGCAGTTCGTACAATGACATACAATAATTACCTTCCCCATTTAAAGTCAAATGGAGGAAATTCAATCCAAAACAAATAAAGGAATTTAATTGTGACAGTCGTAACTGACGATATATTTCATAGTGACTTATATGTGGATTGTTCCTAACAGGGAACTAGTAATCTACATATGTGGTCCTCTCTACATTCAAATTTCGGCTTAAAAAGCCTTTTTCACGAAAAACTAAAATCCGGCTAATTCCTTTTTTTCTTTAAGATTGATATGAAAACAAAAATTCGGCTAATTCATTTCTTTAAGATTCTTATGATTCATAAAGAAATTGAATTAGCCGGATTTTTGTTTTCATAACAATCTTAAAGAAAATAAATTAGCCGGATTTTTGTTGTCATAACAATCTTAAAGAAAATGAATTAGCCGGATTTTTGTTGTCATAACCATCTTAAAGAAAATGAATTAGCCGGATTTTTGTTTTCATAACAATCTTAAAGAAAATGAATTAGCCAGATTTTTGTTGTCATAACCATCTTAAAGAAAATGAATTAGCCGGATTTTTGTTTTCATAACAATCTTAAAGAAAATGAATTAGCCGGATTTTTGTTTTCATAACCATCTTAAAGAAAATGGATTTTTGTTTTCCTTGAAAAAGGCTTTTTAAGCCGAATAATTCGGATGTAGAGAGGACCACATATATACATTTCAGAGTGGCTTGCCTTTTCCAGCTCAGCATCGCTATCCTCTTTATAGCGTTCATTGTCCTTTTTGCTTTCACCGAGTTCAAAATTTGTTTCATCAGCTTCTCGCCTTGATTGGTTCATCTGTGTGGAAAACGAGCAAAGTGATGCTACCAGCCTATAAACCTACACTGTGGGTTATCTACTGTATGTAAAACATGCACTGAACCCATAACATGCAAAGAGGCATGTCGTCTGCTATTTTCAAAAATTTTCTTATTTAGATTTATAAATGTGTTTTGGTTGACGTTTAAGGAGACAATTCTACTGTGCTGCCAAAACAAAGTTCTTGGAAGTCGTGATAGCGCAGTGGATGCGCGTTCGCTCCAGGTGCAAAAGGTCCAGAGTTCAAGCCCTGCTGGAGCCGTTACGATTGTGCCCTTAGGCAAGGCATTTAAATTCCACTTGCCTATTCTCTCTCCCTCGTGGCGATGGATTCCATCAGGAATGAGGTCTCAAGAGTGATTAATACAAGTTGTAAGAACTTGCTTCACAATCGAGCTCAAATAAATTTGTATAAACTAACAAAGTTCTTGAAAGGAAAAAAGAAAGACATTTAAAATCAGCAGACGACACTTCGCTTCCAGCGTCCTAAGGGTTACAGGAAGAGCAAGGTTGCAATGAGAAAGCTCTGCAGAATATTAACAGAGTAGACAGAGATGATCAAAACTTAATGAATGAAAATAAATAAAAAGATATGAGCAGACGATTAATTTGAAACTGGTGTCTATATGGGGGGATGGCGTGCGGGGAACTATAATGTCACTGTTACTCAAGAATAACAAAAACTAGAACATGTTTTTGAGACAAGCACATGTCTCCCCCACTCACTGTTGCTTCAGTGGAGTAATACAAGCATGGAAGTGAAATATATGAAGTCCTCGGATGGATCTGTGGTCCAGTTGTAACACGCTGGTAATCCAGTGATCGCAGGTTCGATCCCCCGTCTGACGCTAATAAAATTAACAGTCTTTCAGATGGGACAGTCGGTTCTGTACACCACGTAAAAGAACCAAAGGAAATTCTGGAATGTGTCTCTGTCTGCATCATTGCACTATCCTCCAAAAATCTAAAACGACTAATCTCTTCAGGAGGCGTCGCTTATATGGGCAACAGGTAGCGACGACAGTTTAGTAATTTATTTACTATTGATTCGCAATAAAATATCATTAAACAACTTTAGTAATATTGAGAATTACAGACATTTAAGAAGATGAGACTAGTTTTTGGTAGATTAACCCAACTAGATAACCTACAAAGCTACAAGCTTTGAAACTACAGATCTGAAAACACATGCATTATTCTATCCCTGAAAATGCTACATGCATACATGTACATGAGTCCTGATTAATGTTTCGCTTCAACTCTGGTGCCCGGCAGTTTCTCCACAGTCGCACCACAATACAGTAAATATATGGCAACAAAATATCTGGCATAGAAACAACAAACACATTACTTCCATTAGTTGACTTATCGCATTGACGTCCAATTAACAGGAGACAGTTTAGTTTATACAAATATTATTTTAGCTCGATTGCGAAACAAGTTCTTACAACTTATATTAATCACTCTCGAGAGACCTCATTCCTGTTGGAATCCGTCACCACGAGGGAGAGAGAAGAGGCAACGTGGAATTAAATGCCTTGCGTGAGGGCACAATCATAACGGCACCAGTAGGGCTCGAACCCCAGACCTTTCCCACCTGAAGCGAATGCACTACCACTGCACTATCATGATTTTCACAAGAGACATGGTGCCCACAATGAAACCCAGGCGCTGCAACTTGGGTGCCAACACAAACATCTGGGTACCAACACTGACACATGGGTACCTAAACTTGGTAAGAACTCTGACAATCGTGAACAGCTGCTCTATAAATATATCTCAAGCTAATTTTCAACCTACAATTAACGTTCATATAAATTACAATGTGCAATGCAAGAAAGGACAATAGCCAATCTAATCTAGGTAAGGAAAGTAGCACAGCAAGCAGTGTGACCACACCAATACTGAAACACAAGACACAGTAGTTCCCTGACAGAGAATACTTCACTAAACAATCAAGTGAACTCTCTATCTCGAACTGTGATTTCTAATCAACTTTCTATGTTGTCAATCATTAAAATTTGGCTGTCCGATTAGCGCAGTGGTTAGTGCATGGGAAAGGTCTGCAGAATGCATGGGAAAGGTTTGTAGAATGCATGGGAAAGGTCAGCATAATGCATGGGAAAGATCTGCAGAATGCATGTGAGAGGTCTGCATGATGCATGGGAAAGGTATGTAGAATGCATGGGAGAGGTCTGTAGAATGCATGGGAAAGGTCTGCAGAATGCATGGGAAAGGTTTGTAGAATGCATGGGAAAGGTCTGCAGAATGCATGGGAAAGGTCTGCAGAATGCATGGGAGAGGTCTGCATGATGCATGGGAAAGGTATGTAGAATGCATGGGAAAGGTCTGTATAATGCATGGGAAAGGTCTGTAGAATGCATGGGAAAGGTCTGTAGAATGCATGGGAAAAGTCTGCAGAATGCATGGGAAAGGTCTGTAGAATACATGGGAAAGGTCTGTAGAATGCATGGGAAATGTTTGTAGAATGCATGGGAAAAGTCTGCAGAATGCATGGGAAAAGTCTGCATGATGCATGGGAAAGGTATGCAGAATGCATGGGAAAGATCTGTAGAATGCATGGGAAAAGTCTGCATGATGCATGGGAAAGGTCTGTAGAATGCACAGGAAAGGTTTGTAGAATGCATGGGAATGGTCTGTAGAATGCATGGGAAAGGTCTGTAGAATGCATGGGAAAGGTATGTAGAATGCATGGGAAAGGTCTGCAGAATGCATGGGAAAGGTCTGTAGAATGCATGGGAAAGGTCTGTAGAATGCATGGGAAAGGTCTGCAGAATGCATGGGAAAGGTCTGTAGAATGCATGGGAAAGGTCTGTAGAATGCAAGGGAAAGGTCCGTAGAATACATGGGAAAGGTCTGCAGAATGCATGGGGAAAGGTTTGTAGAATGCATGGGAAAGGTCTGCAGAATGCATGGGAAAGGTCTGCAGAATGCATGGGGAAAGGTTTGCATGATGCATGGGAAAGGTTTGCAGAATGCATGGGGACAGGTTTGCAGAATGCATGGGGAAAGGTTTGCAGAATGCATGGGAAAGGTCTGTAGAATGCATGGGAGAGGTCTGTAGAATGCATGGGAAAGGTCTGTAGAATGCATGGGAAAGGTCTGTAGAATGCATGGGAGAGGTCTGTAGAATGCATGGGAAAGGTCTGCATGATGCATGGGAGAGGTCTGTAGAATGCATGGGAAAGGTCTGCATGATGCATGGGAAAGGTCTGTAGAATGCATGGGAAAGGTCTGTAGAATGCATGGCAAAGGTCTGTAGAATGCATGGCAAAGGTCTGTAGAATGCATGGGAAAGGTCTGTAGAATGCATGGGAAAGGTCTGTAGAATGCATGGGAAAGGTCTGCAGAATGCATGGGAAAGGTCTGTAGAATGCATGGGAAAGGTCTGTAGAATGCATGGGAAAGGTCTGTAGAATGCATGAGAGAGGTCTGTAGAATGCATGGGAAAAGTCTGCATGATGCATGGGAAAGGTCTGTAGAATGCATGGGAAAGGTTTGTAGAATGCATGGGAAAGGTCTGTAGAATGCATGGGAAAGGTTTGTAGAATGCATGGGGAAGGTTTGCATAATGCATGGGAAAGGTCTGTAGAATGCATGGGAAAGGTTTGTAGAATGCATGGGGAAGGTTTGCAGAATGCATGGGAAAGGTCTGTAGAATGCATGTGAAAGGTTTGCAGAATGCATGGGAAAGGTCTGTAGAATGCATGGGAAAGGTCTGTAGAATGCATGGGAAAAGACTGTAGAATGCATGGGAAAGGTCTGTAGAATGCATGGGAAAGGTCTGTAGAATGCATGGGACAGGTCGGTAGAATGCATGGGAAAGGTTTGTAGAATGCATGGGGAAGGTTTGCATGATGCATGGGAAAGGTTTGCAGAATGCATGGGAAAGGTCTGCAGAATGCATGGGGAAAGGTCTGTAGAATGCATTGGAAAGGTCTGCAGAATGCATGGGGAAAGGTTTGCATGATGCATGGGAAAGGTCTGTAGAATGCATGGGAAAGGTGTGTAGAATGCATGGGAAAGGTATGCAGAATGCATGGGAGAGGTCTGTAGAATGCATGGGAAAGGTTTGTAGAATGCATGGGAAAGGTTTGCAGAATGCATGGGAAAGGTCTGTATAATGCATGGGAGAGGTCTGTAGAATGCTTGGGAAAGGTCTATAGAATGCATGGGAAAGGTCTGTAGAATGCATGGGAAAGGTCTGTAGAATGCATGGGAAAGGTCTGTAGAATGCATGGGAAAGGTCTGTATAATGCATGGCAAAGGTATGTAGAATGCATGGCAAAGGTCTGTAGAATGCATGGGAAAGGTCTGTAGAATGCATGGGAAAGGTCTGCAGAATGCATGGGAAAGGTCTGTAGAATGCATGGGAAAGGTCTGTAGAATGCATGGGAAAGGTCTGTAGAATGCATGGGAAAAGTCTGCATGATGCATGGGAAAGGTCTGTAGAATGCATGGGACAGGTCTGTAGAATGCATGGGAAAGGTTTGTAGAATGCATGGGGAAGGTTTGCAGAATGCATGGGAAAGGTCTGTAAAATGCACGGGAAAGGTTTGCATGATGCATGGGAAAGGTTTGCAGAATGCATGGGAAAGGTCTGCAGAATGCATGGGGAAAGGTCTGTAGAATGCATTGGAAAGGTCTGCAGAATGCATGGGGAAAGGTTTGCATGATGCATGGGAAAGGTCTGTAGAATGCATGGGAAAGGTCTGTAGAATGCATGGGAAAGGTCTGCAGAATGCATGGGAGAGGTCTGTAGAATGCATGGGAAAGGTTTGTAGAATGCATGGGAAAGGTTTGCAGAATGCATGGGAAAGGTCTGTAGAATGCATGGGAGAGGTCTGTAGAATGCTTGGGAAAGGTCTATAGAATGCATGGGAAAGGTCTGTAGAATGCATGGGAAAGGTATGTAGAATGCATGGGGAAAGGTCTGTAGAATGCATGGGAAAGTACTGCATGATGCATGGGAAAGGTCTGTATAATGCATGGGAAAAGTCTGTAGAATGCATGGGAAAGGTCTGTAGAATGCACGGGAAAGGTTTGCATGATGCATGGGAAAGGTTTGCAGAATGCATGGGAAAGGTCTGTATAATGCATGGGAAAAGTCTGTAGAATGCATGGGAAAGGTCTGTAGAATGCATGGGAAAGGTCTGCATGATGCATGGGAAAGGTCTGTAGAATGCATGGGAAAGGTCTGTAGAATGCACGGGAAAGGTCTATAGAATGCATGGGAAAGGTCTGTAGAATGCATGGGAAAGGTCTGTAGAATGCATGGGAAAGGTCTGTAGAATACATGGTAAAGGTCTGTAGAATGCATGGGAAAGGTCTGTAGAATGCATGGGGAAAGGTCTGTAGAATGCATGGGAAAGGTCTGTAGAATGCATGGGAAAGGTCTGTAGAATGCATGGGAAAGGTCTGCAGAATGCATGGGAAAGGTCTGTAGAATGCATGGGAAAGGTCTGTAGAATGCATGGGAAAGGTCTGTAGAATGCATGAGAGAGGTCTGTAGAATGCATGGGAAAAGTCTGCATGATGCATGGGAAAGGTCTGTAGAATGCATGGGAAAGGTTTGTAGAATGCATGGGAAAGGTCTGTAGAATGCATGGGAAAGGTTTGTAGAATGCATGGGGAAGGTTTGCATAATGCATGGGAAAGGTCTGTAGAATGCATGGGAAAGGTTTGTAGAATGCATGGGGAAGGTTTGCAGAATGCATGGGAAAGGTCTGTAGAATGCATGTGAAAGGTTTGCAGAATGCATGGGAAAGGTCTGTAGAATGCATGGGAAAGGTCTGTAGAATGCATGGGAAAGGTCTGTAGAATGCATGGGGAAGGTTTGCAGAATGCATGGGAAAGGTCTGTAAAATGCACGGGAAAGGTTTGCATGATGCATGGGAAAGGTTTGCAGAATGCATGGGAAAGGTCTGCAGAATGCATGGGGAAAGGTCTGTAGAATGCATGGGAAAGGTCTGCAGAATGCATGGGGAAAGGTTTGCATGATGCATGGGAAAGGTCTGTAGAATGCATGGGAAAGGTCTGTAGAATGCATGGGAGAGGTCTGTAGAATGCATGGGAAAGGTCTGCATGATGCATGGGAGAGGTCTGTAGAATGCATGGGAAAGGTCTGCATGATGCATGGGAAAGGTCTGTAGAATGCATGGGAAAGGTCTGTAGAATGCATGGGAAAGGTCTGTATAATGCATGGCAAAGGTCTGTAGAATGCATGGGAAAGGTCTGTAGAATGCATGGGAAAGGTCTGTAGAATGCATGGGAAAGGTCTGCAGAATGCATGGGAAAAGTCTGCATGATGCATAGGAAAGGTCTGTAGAATGCATGGGAAAGGTTTGTAGAATGCATGGGAAAGGTCTGTAGAATGCATGGGGAAGGTTTGTAGAATGCATGGGGAAGGTTTGCAGAATTCATGGGAAAGGTCTGTAGAATGCATGTGAAAGGTTTGCAGAATGCATGGGAAAGGTCTGTAGAATGCATGGGAAAGGTCTGTAGAATGCATGGGAAAGGTCTGTAGAATGCATGGGAAAGGTCTGTAGAATGCATGGGAAAGGTCTGTAGAATGCATGGGACAGGTCTGTAGAATGCATGGGAAAGGTTTGTAGAATGCATGGGGAAGGTTTGCAGAATGCATGGGAAAGGTCTGTAAAATGCACGGGAAAGGTTTGCATGATGCATGGGAAAGGTTTGCAGAATGCATGGGAAAGGTCTGCAGAATGCATGGGGAAAGGTCTGTAGAATGCATTGGAAAGGTCTGCAGAATGCATGGGGAAAGGTTTGCATGATGCATGGGAAAGGTCTGTAGAATGCATGGGAAAGGTCTGTAGAATGCATGGGAAAGGTATGCAGAATGCATGGGAGAGGTCTGTAGAATGCACGGGAAAGGTTTGTAGAATGCATGGGAAAGGTTTGCAGAATGCATGGGAAAGGTCTGTAGAATGCATGGGAGAGGTCTGTAGAATGCTTGGGAAAGGTCTATAGAATGCATGGGAAACGTCTGTAGAATGCATGGGAAAGTACTGCATGATGCATGGGAAAGGTCTGTAGAATGCATGGGAAAGGTCTGTAGAATGCATGGGAAAGGTCTGTAGAATGCATGGCAAAGGTCTGTAGAATGCATGGGAAAGGTCTGTAGAATGCATGGGAAAGGTCTGCAGAATGCCTGGGAAAGGTTTGTAGAATGCATGGGAAAGGTTTGCAGAATGCATGGGAAAGGTCTGTAGAATGCATGGGAGAGGTCTGTAGAATGCTTGGGAAAGGTCTATAGAATGCATGGGAAAGGTCTGTAGAATGCATGGGAAAGGTCTGTAGAATGCATGGGAAAGGTCTGCAGAATGCATGGGAAAGGTTTGTAGAATGCATGGGAAAGGTTTGCAGAATGCATGGGAAAGGTCTGTAGAATGCATGGGAGAGGTCTGTAGAATGCTTGGGAAAGGTCTATAGAATGCATGGGAAAGGTCTGTAGAATGCATGGGAAAGGTCTGTAGAATGCATGGGGAAGGTTTGCAGAATGCATGGGAAAGGTCTATAGAATGCATGGGAAAGGTCTATAGAATGCATGGGAAAGGTATGTAGAATGAATGGGAAAGATCTGTAGAATGCATGGGAAAGGTCTGTAGAATGCATGGGAAAGGTTTGTAGAATGCATGGGGAATGTTTGCATAATGCATGGGAAAGGTCTGTAGAATGCATGGGAAAGGTTTGTAGAATGCATGGGAAGGTTTGCAGAATGCATGGGAAAGGTCTGTAGAATGCATGTGAAAGGTTTGCAGAATGCATGGGAAAGGTCTGTAGAATGCATGGGAAAGGTTTGTAGAATGCATGGGAAAGGTTTGCAGAATGCATGGGAAAGGTCTGTAGAATGCATGGGAGAGGTCTGTAGAATGCTTGGGAAAGGTCTATAGAATGCATGGGAAAGGTCTGTAGAATGCATGGGAAAGGTCTGTAGAATGCATGGGAAAGGTCTGCAGAATGCATGGGAAAGGTTTGTAGAATGCATGGGAAAGGTTTGCAGAATGCATGGGAAAGGTCTGTAGAATGCATGGGAGAGGTCTGTAGAATGCTTGGGAAAGGTCTATAGAATGCATGGGAAAGGTCTGTAGAATGCATGGGAAAGGTCTGTAGAATGCATGGGAAAGGTCTGCAGAATGCATGGGAAAGGTTTGTAGAATGCATGGGAAAGGTTTGCAGAATGCATGGGAAAGGTCTGTAGAATGCATGGGAGAGGTCTGTAGAATGCTTGGGAAAGGTCTATAGAATGCATGGGAAAGGTCTGTAGAATGCATGGGAAAGGTCTGTAGAATGCATGGGGAAGGTTTGCAGAATGCATGGGAAAGGTCTATAGAATGCATGGGAAAGGTCTATAGAATGCATGGGAAAGGTATGTAGAATGAATGGGAAAGATCTGTAGAATGCATGGGAAAGGTCTGTAGAATGCATGGGAAAGGTTTGTAGAATGCATGGGGAATGTTTGCATAATGCATGGGAAAGGTCTGTAGAATGCATGGGAAAGGTTTGTAGAATGCATGGGGAAGGTTTGCAGAATGCATGGGAAAGGTCTGTAGAATGCATGTGAAAGGTTTGCAGAATGCATGGGAAAGGTCTGTAGAATGCATGGAAAGGTCTGTAGAATGCATGGGAAAGGTCTGTAGAATGCACGGGAAAGGTTTGCATGATGCATGGGAAAGGTTTGCAGAATGCATGGGAAAGGTCTGTAGAATGCATGGGAAAGGTCTGCAGAATGCATGGGGAAAGGTTTGCATGATGCATGGGAAAGGTCTGTAGAATGCATGGGAAAGGTCTGTAGAATGCATGGGAAAGGTCTGTAGAATGCATGGGAAAGGTCTGTAGAATGCATGGGAAGGTCTGTAGAATGCATGGGAAAGGTCTGCATGATGCATGGGAGAGGTCTGTAGAATGCATGGGAAAGGTCTGCATGATGCATGGGAAAGGTCTGTAGAATGCATGGGAAAGGTCTGTAGAATGCATGGGAAAGGTCTGTAGAATGCATGGCAAAGGTCTGTAGAATGCATGGGAAAGGTCTGTAGAATGCATGGGAAAGGTCTGTAGAATGCATGGGAAAGGTCTGCAGAATGCATGGGAAAGGTCTGTAGAATGCATGGGAAAGGTCTGTAGAATGCATGGGAAAGGTATGTAGAATGCATGAGAGAGGTCTGTAGAATGCATGGGAAAAGTATGCATGATGCATAGGAAAGGTCTGTAGAATGCATGGGAAAGGTTTGTAGAATGCATGGGAAAGGTCTGTAGAATGCATGGGGAAGGTTTGTAGAATGCATGGGGAAGGTTTGCAGAATGCATGGGAAAGGTCTGTAGAATGCATGTGAAAGGTTTGCAGAATGCATGGGAAAGGTCTGTAGAATGCATGGGAAAGGTCTGCAGAATGCATGGGGAAAGGTTTGCATGATGCATGGGAAAGGTCTGTAGAATGCATGGGAAAGGTCTGTAGAATGCATGGGAAAGGTCTGCAGAATGCATGGGAGAGGTCTGTAGAATGCATGGGAAAGGTCTGCAGAATGCATGGGGAAAGGTTTGCATGATGCATGGGAAAGGTCTGTAGAATGCATGGGAAAGGTCTGTAGAATGCATGGGAAAGGTCTGCAGAATGCATGGGAGAGGTCTGTAGAATGCATGGGAAAGGTTTATAGAATGCATGGGAAAGGTTTGCAGAATGCATGGGAAAGGTCTGTAGAATGCATGGGAGAGGTCTGCAGAATGCATGGGAGAGGTCTGCAGAATGCATGGGAGAGGTCTGCAGAATGCATGGGAGAGGTCTGCATGATGCATGGGAGAGGTCTGCATGATGCATGGGAGAGGTCTGCAGAATGCATGGGAAAGGTCTGCAGAATGCATGGGAGAGGTCTGCAGAATGCATGGGAAAGGTCTGCAGAATGCATGGGAGAGGTCTGCAGAATGCATGGGAAAGGTCTGCAGAATGCATGGGAGAGGTCTGCAGAATGCATGGGAGAGGTCTGCAGAATGCATGGGAGAGGTCTGCAGAATGCATGGGAGAGGTCTGCATGATGCATGGGAGAGGTCTGCATGATGCATGGGAGAGGTCTGCATGATGCATGGGAGAGGTCTGCATGATGCATGGGAGAGGTCTGCAGAATGCATGGGAGAGGTCTGCATGATGCATGGGAGAGGTCTGCAGAATGCATGGGAGAGGTCTGCAGAATGCATGGGAGAGGTCTGCATGATGCATGGGAGAGGTCTGCATGATGCATGGGAAACTTCGAGCAGAAGAATTATATAAGACTCTGGCTTTCATTCTAATCCATTTTCGATATTTTGTGATGTATGCATTGTTCAATATGTATTATTATTGGGAAATAAAATATGTTTAAACTTTAAGTCAAACTTGTCGAAGTATTTTGCTAGGTCCAACAGAATTTGACATAGCAGATGTACACTGCAATAACACACGTCACACTGAATATCTTACTTAAATTAGCTTTTTTTCTACTGTAGTTTCATAAATTAGGATGTAGGTTTATCATAGTAAGACAATATATTATAATATTGGGTTTATGGTCAAGACAAGAGAGTTTATTAACGATATTAGAATATCCGGTTATGTCGAATTCTCCGGTTATCTCGAAGTCGGATCAAAGTCCCGTTTCAGAAACCATCATTTTACATATAACTGGCTCCGTTTATATCGAATTTCGCTAAGTCAAACTTCGGTTATGTCGAATGTACACAGTAATAACACCCGTCACATTGAATATTTTACTTAAATTAGCTTTTTTTCTTCCATAATTTCATAAATTAAGATGGAGATCTACCATAGTAAGAAGGTATATTTTAATATTGGGTTTATGGTCAAGACTAGATAGTTCAACAATATTAGATTATCCGACAGATGTGATGGACATTATTTTGACAATGTTCCTTTCTATAGTATGCAAAGGGCAACGTTCATTCTAAATAATGGGAGAATACACTTTCTGATGCCGGGAATTATAATACTTGGGGAATTTCCATTTTCTAAAGTACTTGCATAAGGTCATTCGATTTTGACGTGGTACCCTCCAAGACACCATTTTAACCCATTCAACACCAAGTAACTCACATGGACTGGTCCATGATATTCATAAACCAATAAATGAATCAGAAAATCACATTTGGACAAGTTCATTTATCAAAATGGGTAATTATGTCTAAAAATAGTCATATCACTGGCAAAAAGTGCAGATCCTGATGAGACGGCTCGTCACGAGCCGGCTCATCTGGATCTACACTTTTTGTAAGCCTATTTAGAGGTCTGTGGTGTTGAAAGGGTTAAGAGGCGCTAAAATCACGACAGTTTCCAAAAAGATGTTTTTCATAGTACTAACAAAATATTTTAATTCTGGTATCAGTCTGGTATTAACCCATTTCATTCTGGATACATTTAATGGCTTTTGCAAACAACATAGATCCAGATCAGCATGCAGTGTGATGCTGCATGCTGATCAGGATCAATGTTATTTGCAACATAACCAAGTGTCTTAGCAAGATCATCTGAATAGCAAACGGAATGTTCCGTGGCGGCTGATCTGGCTCTATGTTCTTTGCAAATATTGTTTGAACGGTATGCAGAATCAAATGGGTTAATGATGAGTAACTAACTACATAGACATTTATCTTTTTATTAAATAAAGATAAGAACTATTTGCAAAAAGTTGTTATTCCCACTTATCTGATTTAGGTCCAACTTGTAAGCATCTGTATAGACTAGAGACTAGCTAGATTAAAGACATGGTGGACTGGACATTAACTTATCTGATTTAGGTCCAAGTTGTAAGCATCTGTATAGACTAGAGACAAGCTAGATTAAAGACACATGTTGGACGGGACATTAACTTACCAGACACATGTTGGACTGGATGTTAACTTACCTGACACATGTTGGACGGGACATTAACCTACCAGACACATGGTGGACTGGACATTAACCTACCTGTGTTTTATACTCGTCTACAAGATTCTCATAATGTTTCAGATTTGACCGTAGCTGCATCAATTCTTCATCAGCCTGGGCAAACTTTGTTTCGAAGGTAGTGATAGATGACTGCATGTGAGTGAAAGATAACAGAAACGTAAACGTGAATACAACATCTCAAGTGACACACATGTAACACACGAATAACGAACAACAATAAGTTATAACAACACAAATGAGTTTCAGATTTGTTTATACAAATTTATTTTAGCTCGATTGCGAAACAAGTTCTTATAACTTATATTAATCACTCTCGAGACCTCATTCCTGATGGAATCCATCGCCACGAGGGAGAGAGAAGAGGCAACGTGGAATTTAAATGCCTTGCCTAAGGGCACAATCGTAACGGCTCCAGTGGGGCTCGAACTCTGGACCTTTCGCACCTGAAGCGAACGCGCATCCACTGCGCTATCACGACTTCCACTGAGTTTCAGATTGTACGCCGGATTCTACTACTCTAAATTAGAGCTGCAACGATTCGAGTCACTTAACTGGATTACGATCCTGAGGCAGCGATTTGATTCACGATTCAGTGAGTGAGTATTTGGTTTAACGGCGCATCAGCACAGTTCAGGCTATATCGTGCCGGGTTAAGTATATTGTATAGATTCCTGATTCAAGACCCTTTACTTTCGATATGATCTTTGAAACACTCCGCTTTTAAAACTTAATTTATTTTACAATGATTGCGAAACAAGCTTTAACAACTTATATTAATCACTCTCATTGGCGCAGATGAGAGCGTACATGTGGTCATTCGTGTGGGAGGAAATTGGAGTATCTTGAGAAAACCCACCTGTCCAATCTGGCGACCACCGTACCATCTCACATACTTCCCGGTCTGAGGATCGAACCCGGGTTGCATTGGTGAGAAGCGAGTGCGCTAACCACTGCGCTAATCAGACAGCCCGCTTTTAAACAATTTTATCTACAAAACGTCCGAAATACCGGCCTCTTAACATTCAAACCGAGTTATCCGAATACAAACAGAAAAATAAAACATGCGATCGGATTGGCTGAATTCATGCCCAATCAGCAAGCAGGTTAAAACACAGCGCTGTCTGAGCATTCACAATGGCCGAAGCGGAAAGTGGTCAGTATATGGAATGACGCGTCTGTGAAGAAGATTTACGAATTATTTAGTTACAGTACATGCTATTTGAAGTCTGTATAATATTAATGTATGTCGTATTGGTAATGGCGTCAAGAGGTGCTTCTATGAGGGAAAGGGTTAATGTATGTGGTATTGGTAATGGTGTCAAGAGGTGCTTCTATGAGGGAAAGGGTTAATGTATGTGGTATTGGTAATGGCGTCAAGAGGTGCTTCTATGGGGGAAAGGGTTAATGTATGTCGTATTGGTAATGACGTCAAGAGGTGCTTCTATGAGGGAAAGGGTTAATGTATGTCGTATTGGTAATGGCGTCAAGAGGTGCTTCTATGAGGGAAAGGGTTAATGTATGTCGTATTGGTAATGGCGTCAAGAGGTGCTTCTATGAGGGAAAGGGTTAATGTATGTGGTATTGGTAATGGCGTCAAGAGGTACTTCTATGAGGGAAAGGGTTAATGTATGTGGTATTGGTAATGGCGTCAAGAGGTGCTTCTATGAGGGAAAGGGTTAATGTATGTCGTATTGGTAATGGCGTCAAGAGGTGCTTCTATGAGGGAAAGGGTTAATGTATGTCGTATTGGTAATGGCATCAAGAGGTGCTTCTATGAGGGAAAGGGTTAATGTATGTCGTATTGGTAATGGCGTCAAGAGGTACTTCTATGAGGGAAAGGGTTAATGTATGTGGTATTGGTAAGGGCGTCAAAGGTGCTTCTATGAGGGAAAGGGTTAATGTATGTCGTATTGGTAATGGCGTCAAGAGGTGCTTCTATGAGGGACAGGGTTAATGTATGTCGTATTGGTAATGGCGTCAAGAGGTGCTTCTATGAGGGAAAGGGTTAATGTATGTCGTATTGGTAATGGCGTCAAGAGGTGCTTCTATGAGGGAAAGGGTTAATGTATGTCGTATTGGTAATGGCGTCAAGAGGTGCTTCTATGAGGGAAAGGGTTAATGTATGTCGTATTGGTAATGGCGTCAAGAGGTGCTTCTATGAGGGAAAGGGTTAATGTATGTCGTATTGGTAATGGCGTCAAGAGGTGCTTCTATGAGGGACAGGGTTAATGTATGTCGTATTGGTAATGGCGTCAAGAGGTGCTTCTATGAGGGACAGGGTTAATGTATGTCGTATTGGTAATGGCGTCAAGAGGTGCTTCTATGAGGGACAGGGTTAATGTATGTCGTATTGGTAATGGTGTCAAGAGGTGCTTCTATGAGGGACAGGGTTAATGTATGTCGTATTGGTAATGGCGTCAAGAGGTGCTTCTATGAGGGACAGGGTTAATGTATGTCGTATTGGTAATGGCGTCAAGAGGTGCTTCTATGGGGGAAAGGGTTAATGTATGTGGTATTGGTAATGGCGTCAAGAGGTGCTTCTATGAGGGAAAGGGTTAATGTATGTGGTATTGGTAATGGCGTCAAAAGGTGCTTCTATGAGGGAAAGGGTTAATGTATGTCGTATTGGTAATGGCGTCAAGAGGTGCTTCTATGGGGGAAAGGGTTAATGTATGTCGTATTGGTAATGGCGTCAAGAGGTGCTTCTATGAGGGAAAGGGTTAATGTATGTCGTATTGGTAATGGCGTCAAGAGGTGCTTCTATGAGGGAAAGGGTTAATGTATGTCGTATTGGTAATGGCGTCAAGAGGTGCTTCTATGGGGGAAAGGGTTAATGTATGTCATATTGGTAATGTCGTCAAGAGGTGCTTCTATGAGGGACAGGGTTAATGTATGTCGTATTGGTAATGGCGTCAAGAGGTGCTTCTATGAGGGAAAGGGTTAATGTATGTCATATTGGTAATGGCGTCAAGAGGTGCTTCTATGGGGGAAAGGGTTAATGTATGTCATATTGGTAATGTCGTCAAGAGGTGCTTCTATGAGGGACAGGGTTAATGTATGTCGTATTGGTAATGGCGTCAAGAGGTGCTTCTATGAGGGACAGGGTTAATGTATGTCGTATTGGTAATGGCGTCAAGAGGTGCTTCTATGAGGGACAGGGTTAATGTATGTCGTATTGGTAATGGCGTCAAGAGGTGCTTCTATGGGGGAAAGGGTTAATGTATGTCGTATTGGTAATGGCGTCAAGAGGTGCTTCTATGAGGGAAAGGGTTAATGTATGTCGTATTGGTAATGGCGTCAAGAGGTGCTTCTATGGGGGAAAGGGTTAATGTATGTGGTATTGGTAATGGCGTCAAGAGGTGCTTCTATGAGGGAAAGGGTTAATGTATGTGGTATTGGTAATGGCGTCAAGAGGTGCTTCTATGAGGGAAAGGGTTAATGTATGTCGTATTGGTAATGGCGTCAAGAGGTGCTTCTATGAGGGACAGGGTTAATGTATGTCGTATTGGTAATGGCGTCAAGAGGTGCTTCTATGAGGGAAAGGGTTAATGTATGTCGTATTGGTAATGGCGTCAAGAGGTGCTTCTATGGGGGAAAGGGTTAATGTATGTCTATTGGTAATGGCGTCAAGAGGTGCTTCTATGAGGGAAAGGGTTAATGTATGTCGTATTGGTAATGGCGTCAAGAGGTGCTTCTATGAGGGACAGGGTTAATGTATGTCGTATTGGTAATGGCGTCAAGAGGTGCTTCTATGAGGGACAGGGTTAATGTATGTCGTATTGGTAATGGCGTCAAGAGGTGCTTCTATGGGGGACAGGGTTAATGTATGTCGTATTGGTAATGGCGTCAAGAGGTGCTTCTATGAGGGAAAGGGTTAATGTATGTCGTATTGGTAATGGCGTCAAGAGGTGCTTCTATGGGGGAAAGGGTTAATGTATGTGGTATTGGTAATGGCGTCAAGAGGTGCTTCTATGAGGGAAAGGGTTAATGTATGTGGTATTGGTAATGGCGTCAAAAGGTGCTTCTATGAGGGAAAGGGTTAATGTATGTCGTATTGGTAATGGCGTCAAGAGGTGCTTCTATGAGGGAAAGGGTTAATGTATGTCGTATTGGTAATGGCGTCAAGAGGTGCTTCTATGAGGGAAAGGGTTAATGTATGTCGTATTGGTAATGGCGTCAAGAGGTGCTTCTATGAGGGAAAGGGTTAATGTATGTCGTATTGGTAATGGCGTCAAGAGGTGCTTCTATGAGGGAAAGGGTTAATGTATGTCGTATTGGTAATGGCGTCAAGAGGTGCTTCTATGAGGGAAAGGGTTAATGTATGTCGTATTGGTAATGGCGTCAAGAGGTGCTTCTATGAGGGAAAGGGTTAATGTATGTCGTATTGGTAATGGCGTCAAGAGGTGCTTCTATGAGGGAAAGGGTTAATGTATGTCGTATTGGTAATGTCGTCAAGAGGTGCTTCTATGAGGGAAAGGGTTAATGTATGTCGTATTGGTAATGTCGTCAAGAGGTGCTTCTATGAGGGAAAGGGTTAATGTATGTCGTATTGGTAATGTCGTCAAGAGGTGCTTCTATGAGGGAAAGGGTTAATGTATGTCGTATTGGTAATGTCGTACAGAGGTGCTTCTATGAGTGAAAGGGTTAATGTATGTCGAATTGGTAATGTTGTCAAGAGGTGCTTCTATGAGGAACAGGGTTAATGTATGTCGCATTGGTAATGTCGTCAAGAGGTGCTTCTATGAGGGAAATGGTTAATGTATGTCGTATTGGTAATGTCGTCAAGAGGTACTTCTATGAGGGAAGGGTTAATGTATGTCGTATTGTTAATGTTGTCAAGAGGTGCATCTATGAGGGAACGGGTTAATGTATGTCGTATTGTTAATGGTGTCAAGAGGTGCATCTATGAGGGAAAGGGTTAATGTATGTCGTATTGGTAATGTCGTCAAGAGGTGCTTCTATGAGGGAAAGGGTTAATGTATGTCGTATTGGTAATGGCGTCAAGAGGTGCTTCTATGAGGGAAAGGGTTAATGTATGTCGTATTGGTAATGGCGTCAAGAGGTGCTTCTATGAGGGAAAGGGTTAATGTATGTCGTATTGGTAATGGCGTCAAGAGGTGCTTCTATGAGGGAAAGGGTTAATGTATGTCGTATTGGTAATGGCGTCAAGAGGTGCTTCTATGAGGGAAAGGGTTAATGTATGTCGTATTGGTAATGGCGTCAAGAGGTGCTTCTATGAGGGAAAGGGTTAATGTATGTGGTATTGGTAATGGCGTCAAGAGGTGCTTCTATGAGGGAAAGGGTTAATGTATGTGGTATTGGTAATGGCGTCAAGAGGTGCTTCTATGAGGGAAAGGGTTAATGTATGTCGTATTGGTAATGGCGTCAAGAGGTGCTTCTATGAGGGAAAGGGTTAATGTATGTGGTATTGGTAATGGCGTCAAGAGGTGCTTCTATGAGGGAAAGGGTTAATGTATGTCATATTGGTAATGGCGTCAAGAGGTGCTTCTATGAGGGAAAGGGTTAATGTATGTTGTATTGGTAATGGTGTCAAGAGGTACTTCTATGAAGGAAAGGGTTAATGTATGTCATATTGGTAATGGCGTCAAGAGGTGCTTCTATGAGGGAAAGGGTTAATGTATGTTGTATTGGTAATGGCGTCAAGAGGTGCTTCTATGAGGGAAAGGGTTAATGTATGTCGTATTGGTAATGGTGTCAAGAGGTACTTCTATGAGGGAAAGGGTTAAGCATGCTGGACTCTTTTATTTTTTTTGGTTTGCAAGAAAAGTCTTGTTGCTATGATACGGATTCTGAAAACGTCCGATGGCAAGATCTTGCATCCCGCTGACTAATACAACATTTGTGGCTTTATGATGTTTGTTTTTGTTTTGCTTAAAAGTCGCACAAACAGATTTGGTGGAGGAAGATACCGGGTGCACACCCCATCTGAGCAGTCTTGCAGGCATGGACGCGCAACCAGATAGAACCACTGACCTACTTCCTCGCATGAAAGAATTCAACACCCCCAATGGGGGGTTCCAACCTACAGAGGTGAGGGGCAAGTGATTTGAAGTCAAATGACCTTTGCCACTCGGCCACTGATTTCAGTGCATATAAAACATTATGTTAATAAGGTAAACAAGTAATGGCTATAACGAAGCTAGGTTCAATTTGTGGCGACAAATCATGTTTTATTCGACTATAAATAACGCAAATACAAATATTTTTTTCCGATTCGAACATGACCAAAATATCTAAAAATTGTTGGCGTTATTTTTTGGAATGCCGCAAATGAGGTCATAAAACCACAAAAACTGACGTCACGTGTGACATCACGCGCTAAGCCGTGTTTGATTGCACATTTAACAACGTTAAATTCCGTCTTTGCGTATGCAGACAAAATGCCGAGTCATGTTAGAATAATAATTTCAACATATATGACATGCAGTGCGCATGCTCCATGCCTGGAGGTTATAAAACTGTTCTCCAATCTCGAGACTCAAGCTCCCTCATTGGCTGTTCTCCAATCTCGAGACTCAAGCTCTCTGATTGGCTGTTCTCCAATCTCGAGAGACTCAAGCTCCCTCATTGGCTGTTCTCCAATCTCGAGACTTAAGCTCTCTGGTTGGCTGTTCTCCAATCTCAAGACTCAAGCTCTCTGATTGGCTGATCTCCAATCTCGAGACTCAAGCTCTCTGATTGACTGTTCTCCAATCTCGAGACTCAAGCTCCCTCATTGGCTGTTCTCCAATCTCGAGACTCATGCATCATATTACTGGAGTCTTGAGAGAACAGTTTTATAACCTCAAACCTATGACTTAACTTAGTCAAAGTTTATTGAAATGAAAATCAAATTCAACAGAAAAGAATTGTGTTAACCCATTCAGAAACATACTACATACACGGAGGCTAACATATTCCGAGGCCCTGATACATACAACAACGTCTTCAATACAAATGCTTCAATGATCTACAGTTAGTTTATACCAATTTACTTTAGCTCGATTGCGAAACAAGTTCTTACAACTTATATTAATCATTCTCGAGACCTAATTCCTGATGGAATCCATCGCCAAGAGGGAGAGAGAAGAGGCAACGTGGAATTTAAATGCCTTGCCTAAGGGAACAATCGTAACGGCTCCAGTGGGGCTCGAACTCCGAACCTTTTGAACCTGAAGCGAAAGCGCATCCATTTCGCTATCACGACTTCCACATCGATCTACAGTTAAAACTGTGTTAAGCAGCCAGCCTAGGGGGAATCACAGAAACTGGCTTCTTAGCATAGGTGGCTGCTTAATAGAGGTCATATGTATAATAAAACAACATATTGGGAGTCCATGCTTAATACATATTAACTGTTTAGAGGTGATCACTAACGCATCATTTTAGTAATATGATGGTTGCAGGACCGGAAATGTTAACCATCAACTCTTTGCATGCTGGGTAAAATAAACGCTATAAATAGTTCAAATAATTGTAGCAGATGACAATTCATTAATGCGTTTTTCCTATTTGTATCTGAAAAATGTGCGAATATGTCATGGTATTTCATTATAATCGTGTCGTAACACACAAATTGCACGACATATTTGACCGTTATTTTCACCGTTCGTTATTTTCACTGTTCGTTATTTTCGCCGCTAGCGTGCAAAGAGTCAACTTTTAGCCTCATTTAAGAAACATTTACTACCTTAAGTATTTCTGTTTGAACAATATGTTTACTCTGTATTAAAAGAGAACAAGATTGTTTATAGTTCAGCAGGTAAATAGAAGCTAACTTAATCAAATGTACAGTCTATTAACACCAGATATACATATGTATATATATATACTACATTTGTGCTGCACACGCACACATTTCAACTCTATTCAGCTCCAAATCAATTCAAAGCAATGTGCAAACAACATAGATCAAGATCAGTCACGGCGTAACACCGCATCTGATCAGGATCCATGTTCCTTGCTATTCGGACTAGTGCTTCAGCTCCACCATCTGAAGAGCAAACAGCATATCGCCTGATCAGACGGCACGTTCTGTTCTGTCTGATCGGGTTCTCTGCTGTTTGCAACGTCGCTTTTATGCGACATTGGCACAGGTGTATTGTATACCCAATAAACACAACACTGGTTACTTTTATTCCTAATATTTACATTTCATTCAGGGTTCATTCTAGGTCAGAATATTTGGGAGAAGTGAGAAAGCACGTGATCGCTTCCTAAAATGGTGTTCTTTAATATACTTCTGCAAAATATGGTTAAAATGCACAGTACAACCATTAAATACAACATTTGAATAGAAGGAGTGCTTTATAATGGACCAGTGTATCTTACTAGACAAAATTTTGTTTGAAAACCGTTTTTTTTTTAGGGAGAAGTGGGCCCCCAGAGGGCGAAGTCAGGGTCCCTAGGGCGACTATTTCGCCAACAGCGTCCTCTAGAATGATCCCTGTATTACCGGTAATACCAGATATTTTTTGAAACTCTAATTTGACATGTGGGGTAATGTTCTAATGGGGGAATGCTTTGATACTATATTAGATGAGGCATTCGAACCTGAATCAGTTGACAATAAGCAACATGGACGGTTATCTCATACCTTCAGGCGTTCGTTCTCCAGGCTTAAACCGGACGCCTCTGAACTCTTGTTGTGCACCTTGGCAGTGAGTTCTTCAATATGAGATTTTGAGTTATGGTCCACACGCTCCAGTAGCGACTCTAGCTCTTCTAAACGGCTGAAAATACAAAGAGCTAGTTATTTTATCCATTCTCCGTTGACGTGTTACAATGGTAGACTGCTATAATTTATTTGATCATACACTGAAACAAAACAATTATCCGCAATATATTAATTTCATGCGTGTCAGTATAACAGACTGTTATACACAATACACACACTTCAGGTGACAAACTGATTCCAGGTGACAAACTGATTCCAGGTGACAAACTGATTCCAGGTGACAAACTGATTCCAGGTGACAAACTGATTCCAGGTGACAAACTGGTTTCAGGTGACAAACTGATTTCAGGTGACAAACTGAATCCAGGTGACAAACTGATTCCAGGTGACAAACTGATTCCAGGTGACAAACTGATTCACAAACTGATTCCAGGTGACAAACTGATTCACAAACTGATTTCAGGTAACACACTGGTTTCAGGTGACAAACTGATTCCAGGTAACAAACTGATTCACAAACTGATTCCAGGTGACAAACTGATTTCAGGTGACACACTGATTCACAAACTGATTTCAGGTAACACACTGGTTTCAGGTGACAAACTGATTCCAGGTGACAAACTGATTCACAAACTGATTCCAGGTGACAAACTGATTCCAGGTGACAAACTGATTTCAGGTGACAAACTGATTCCAGGTAACAAACTGATTCACAAACTGATTTCAGGTGACAAACTGATTCCAGGTGACAAACTGATTCACAAACTGATTTCAGGTGACAAACTGATTCACAAACTGATTCCAGGTGACAAACTGGTTTCAGGTGACAAACTGATTCCAGGTGACAAACTGATTCACAAACTGATTCCAGGTAACAAACTGATTCACAAACTGATTTCAGGTGACAAACTGATTCCAGGTGACAAACTGATTCCAGGTGACAAACTGATTCACAAACTGATTCCAGGTGACAAACTGATTCACAAACTGATTCCAGGTGACAAACTGGTTTCAGATGACAAACTGATTCACAAACTGATTCCAGGTGACAAACTGATTCACAAACTGATTTCAGGTGACAAACTGATTCCAGATGACAAACTGATTCCAGGTGACAAACTGATTCCAGATGACAAACTGATTCCAGGTGACAAACTGATTCCAGGTGACAAACTGATTCCAGGTGACAAACTGATTCCAGGTGACAAACTGATTCCAGGTGACAAACTGATTCCAGATGACAAACTGATTCCAGGTGACAAACTGATTCCAGATGACAAACTGATTCCAGGTGACAAACTGATTCCAGGTGACAAACTGATTCCAGGTGACAAACTGATTCCAGGTGACAAACTGATTCCAGGTGACAAACTGATTCCAGATGACAAACTGATTCCAGGTGACAAACTGATTCCAGATGACAAACTGATTCCAGGTGACAAACTGATTCCAGGTGACAAACTGATTCCAGGTGACAAACTGATTCCAGGTGACAAACTGATTCCAGGTGACAAACTGATTCCAGATGACAAACTGATTCCAGGTGACAAACTGATTCCAGATGACAAACTGATTCCAGGTGACAAACTGATTCCAGGTGACAAACTGATTCCAGGTGACAAACTGATTCCAGGTGACAAACTGATTCCAGGTGACAAACTGATTCACAAACTGATTCCAGGTGACAAACTGGTTTCAGGTGACAAACTGATTTCAGGTGACAAACTGGTTTCAGGTGACAAATGGATTTTAGCTGACAAACTGGTTTCAGGAGACAAAAGGATTTTAGCTGACAAACTGGTTTCAAGTGACAAACAACAGATTTTAGCTGACAAACTGGTTTCAGGTGACAAAAGGATTTTAGCTGACAAACTGGTTTCAGGTGACAAATGGATTTTAGCTGACAAACTGGTTTCAGGTGACAAACGGATTTTAGCTGACAAACAGAACGGATTTTAGCTGACAAACGGATTTTAGCTGACAAACGGATCATTACTAATCATTACTATTCTACTTTCCTATAGACATTGCAATGAGCAGTCGCTGGTTTTTTCTATTACCTCCCTTAGCAGATAAAGTCAGATGTTCCCTATAATATATATGTCTCCTTTTAGTTGGAATCCTTTGTTTTTACTGTTGTGTCCTAACCAGATGTTTAAATATGTCAATTCAAAATCATAGAGTGGTGGAACCTATGCTCTGTGTATTCCTATGCTTGGCGTATTTTCAATTTTCATCCGTATTTAAAATATTAATATAGTTCTAGGCTAATTTCGCTGACAGAGCTGAAGCTTGGTTCAATAGCATTCCGTTGAGTGTATCGGTAGGCTGATGCAACTGTCACGTGACTGGTCCAGCAGACGAATATAAACAAGCAAATCATTGGGAGAATATTTCCACCGAAACTGATACGGTGTATGAGCAATTCAGGTAGCTATCTGAATTAAAAAATCTACACCTAACCCGAAAAATAGTTTCTATACCATTTCTGATTAAGACCAATAAGTGTTTTTATTCAATGATGTACTATATCAAAATAAGATATTCAACAAGTTATGGTGGATAAATAAAAAATAACAAGTACGCCGTGCATAGGTGCCCTGAAGTCTTCAGTTCCCCATATAAACGGGTGCCGACCGACACCGTTGCGATAGCTGTATTGAGCAGCAAGGTCACGTGATGAAGCTAAAACTGTCAATAATAGTGTTTTGAAAGTTGTTTTCACAATAATAATATACGACAAGTGCAATTTACATTTTATACTGGTCATTATATGTGGGATTTACGCCGAGCATAGGTCCCACCACTCTATTAATTAATAAAAATTATTTACAGTTATGAATTGATTGTAGAAATTGTATTGAGATTGAATACTTTCTTAATAACGAGATGAGAAAACGGATGAAGATTGATAGCAAGTGGTGCAAGGAAACCACGATAAAAACAGAGGAAACCAATTAACCTATCCTCTTTAAGAGTATTCAGGGGGAGTAACTGACCAATATCTCTCACTGTTTTTGATAATGTACAGGCCCTGAGGTTATAAAACTGTGCTTCAATCTCAACCCCAACCCTAAGCTTCTGATTGGTTGAACCAAGAGCAAAGCTCAGACTCAACCAATCAAATAACTAGAGCTCAAGCTTGATATCTGATAACGGTTTTATAACCTAGGGCAGCCCAGGCCTGAAGGTTACAACACTTTTCTCAAATCTGAAACTCAAACAATATGTTTGGTTGAGTTTGAGATGTGTTCTTGGTTCCACAAATCAGAAGCTTGAGATGTGTTCTTGGTTCCACAAATCAGAAGCTTGAGATGTGTTCTTGGTTCCACAAATCAAAGCTTGAGATATGAGCTCGAATTATGAGAACCCTTGAGCCATGGCCGCCCGAGGTTATAAAACTTTTCTCAGATCTCAAGCTCAAGTGATCTGATTGGTTGAGTCTGAGTGTTACTGTCACCTGAACCAATCAGACGATTGAGACTGAGTTTTGAGTTTTGAGAAAGGTTTTATAACCTCCAGGCCTGTTGACTGGGTTAGTACAAATACTCACGTTTTTAAAGCAGTATTTTCTGCCGCAGACTGCGCACGCTCCTTTATAGATTTTTCAAGACGTAAGGAGAATTCTTCAAGCTGAGTACGAGTGTCTTCCAGCTTGGCATCTCTCTCCAACAGTTCTGCTGTGAGCTGGTCTGCACGATCCTCAGACTGGGCAGCTTTCTGCTTCTGTACTCTGTGCATAGGAAACAAAGAAAGCATGATTCTTTCTGTTCATATAATTGGAATACGGTTATTCTTTCTGTTCATATAATTGGAACAAGGTTATTCTTTCTGTTCATATAATTGGAACAAGGTTATTCTTTCTGTTCATATAATTGGAACAAGGTTATTCTTTCTGTTCATATAATTGGAATATGGTTATTCTTTCTGTTCATATAATTGGAATACGGTTATTCTTTCTGTTCATATAATTGGAATACGGTTATTCTTTCATTAGAATAAGTTTACTATTTACAAGAATTACAAGAGGAACTTATTGTGCCCAACCTCTCTCATCTGTCATATGTACTTTGTTACCCCATGTCCATTTTTTACAGATGGATCTGTAGTCCAGTGCTTAATACGTTGGATTGGTAATCCAGGGATCGCAGGTTCGATCCCCGTCTGACCTTAAGAAAATTAACAGTCTTTCAGATGGGACTTTAAACCGAGGTCTTGTGTCGGTGCTTTACACGTACACGTAAAAGAACCAGAGGAGATTCTGGAATGGGTCTCTGTCTGTATCATGCACTATCCTCCAAAATCTAAAATGACTAATCTCTTCAGGAGGCGTCGCTCATATGGGCAACCGGTAGCGACGATAAATAAACATAAAACACACACAAAAATAACTAGGTGAGCTAAGAATGTCAAAAATAAACAAGGGGGCCATGACCGCTCACCTGACTCATTTCTTACCCTGGGGCCATGATTGGCCCTGCATTGCTCACCTGACCTATTTTTTACTCGGTGTCACCATTTTAACAACTTTGAAAGAGCATTGTCCATCGATCATTCCTACCAAGTATTGCCAAAATACTGGTCTTTCATGAGATGTTTGCAGAATTTGTGTTATTTTTAGATGGTGGCTATCATTTATTCGTGACAACCTTCATTTCAACAAATTTGAAAAGGCTACAAACATAGACTATAACTGTGAAATTTCGCTACATTTGGCCACGCGGTTTGGGTGAAAAATCTTTTGACCTTTTGGCAGCCATCTTGGATGACAAATCATCTGATTTTTATAACCATTTCATCAGAGTGATCGCCTCGTCGATACCTTCGATTTGATATATGACATGACCATATTTGTTCAAACATAACATTTTACCCCCATTAAGCCTCCAAGTCCACGCCCAATGTTTTTTTTATTATCCCAGGGTCACCATTTGAACAACTTTGAAAGAGCATTATACATTGATCATTCCCACCAAGATTCGTCATAATCCAGCTGGCGATTCGTGAGAAGATTTTTGATGAATTTGTGCTATTTTTAGATGGTGGCCATCTTGGATTTCAACATTTAATATCTTTGGAAAGGCTTCACTTAAGGATCATACAAGTAGAATTTCTTGAACATTGGCTGATCAGTTCATGCGAAGATGTTTGAAATCTCTCATAAAAGGTTGACCGTTTGACCTTTCGACGGCCATCTTGGATGAAATAATCATTTGATTTTATGAAAATTGCATTAGACTGATCGTCAATACCTTCATTTGATATATGACATGACCATAGTCGGTCAAAGATTAAAATTTAACTCCCAGGCCACTCCCATTTTTGATCCTGGGGTCACCATTTGAACAACTTTGAAAGAGCATTGTACATCGATCATTCCTACAAAGATTCCTCAAAATTCGGCTGGAGGTTTGTGAGAAGATATTTTAAAGAATTTGTGCTATATTTAGACAGTGGCCATCTTGGATTATGTAACGACATGATTTTAACAATTATGCAATCCACAATTCTACCTAAGTATCATGACCATAAATGGTGGATATGAGTTACTGATGAGAAGTCGTTTGAAAATGTTCACGGTCGACAGACAGACGGACAGACACATTGCGGCAACAATACCCCACATGAGCTTTGTTCAGATGAGCAAAAATTAAATTCCCCTCCATAAGAAGGAAGTCGTAATAGCGCAGTGGATGCACGTTCGCTTCAGGTGCGAAAGGTCCGGAGTTCGAGCCCCGCTGGAGCCGTTACGATTGTGCCCTTAGGCAAGGCATTTAAATTCCACGTTGCCTCTTCTCTCTTCCTCGTGGCGATGGATTCCATCAGGAATGAGGTCTCGAGAGTGATTAGTGATAAGTTTAAGAACTTGTTTCGCAATCGAGCTAAAATAAATTTGTATAAACTGAGAAGGAAGAAACTTGGAAAGTTTCAGAGACAAGCTTACCGAGTAGCTTTCTTCAGGGCCTCCTTGTCACGCTCGGAGCGATCCTTGGCATTGCCAACAAGGTCCCGCAGGTGCTCGTTTTCAATCTGGTTCTGTGCATTGTCACTCTCTAAAGTCTGTCCAAAACAAAAAAGTAATATTTGTGTGTTAATTACCGGTAGTAGCTTCAATTAATAACAAGAACTATCAACAGTGTGTAGCTTGGCATGTGTCAGTCATGATAGCGCATCAGGTGCGAAAGGCCTGTTACGATTGCATCCTTAGGCAAGGCAAGGTGGTTGGTTTTGGTTACGGAGTGGTTGGGTTAGTTACCGGAGTGGTTGGGTTAGATACCGGAGTGGTTGGGTTAGTTACTGGAGTGGTTGGGTTAGTTACCGGAGTGGTTGGTTAGTTACCAGAGTGGTTGGTTTGGTTACCGGAGTGGTTGGTTTAGATACCGGAGTGGTTTGGTTAGTTACCGGAGTGGTTGGGTTAGTTACCAGAGTGGTTGGGTTAGTTACCGGAGTGGTTGGGTTAGATACCGGAGTGGTTGGGTTAGTTACCTAGTGGTTGGGTTAGTTACGGAGTGGTTGGGTTAGTTACAGAGTGGTTGGGTTAGTTACGGAGTGGTTGGGTTAGTTACCAGAGTGGTTGGGTTAGATACCGGAGTGGTTGGGTTAGTTACTGGAGTGGTTGGGTTAGTTACCGGAGTGGTTGGGTTAGTTACCAGAGTGGTTGGTTTGGTTACCGGAGTGGTTGGTTTAGATACCGGAGTGGTTTGGTTAGTTACCGGAGTGGTTGGGTTAGTTACCAGAGTGGTTGGGTTAGTTACCGGAGTGGTTGGGTTAGATACCGGAGTGGTTGGGTTAGTTACCTAGTGGTTGGGTTAGTTACGGAGTGGTTGGGTTAGTTACAGAGTGGTTGGGTTAGATACCAGAGTGGTTGGGTTAGTTACCGGAGTGGTTGGGTTAGTTATGGGTGGTTGGGTTAGATACCGGAGTGGTTGGGTTAGATACCAGAGTGGTTGGGTTAGTTACTGAGTGGTTGGGTTAGATACCAGAGTGGTTAGGTTAGTTACCAGAGTGGTTGGGTTAGTTACGGAGTGGTTGGGTTAGATACCAGAGTGGTTGGTTTAGTTACCAGATTGGTTGGGTTAGATACCGGAGTGGTTGGGTTAGTTACCAGAGTGGTTGGGTTAGTTACCTAGTGGTTGGGTTAGTTACTATAGTGGTTGGGTGAGCTACCAGAGTGGTTAGTTACTGTACAACAATGTTACATACCCTGACTTGCACCGCCATTCTGTTACAGTCAGCCTCTTTCATACGTAGCTCCTTCTGTAAGTGGCCCCTAGTTGTTTCTATAGAACTGTGCAACTTTGTCAGGGCCAGATTTTCTTCCTGAACATAATTACAACAGAAAATGAGTGACATGATATACGACCTGGCCTCGAGGTTATAAACTATTTCTCATATATCAAACTGGAGCTCAAGTGATTTGATTGGTTGATTCTGAGATTTAAACTTGGCTAAACCAATCAGGCCTTGAGGTTATAAAGCTTTTCTTCAATCTAAAATCAGTCTCAAATTTCTGATTGGTTCATCCAAGTGTACAACTCAGAATCAACCAATCAAATCACTTAAGCTTGAGATATGACAAAGGTTTTATATCCTCCGACCCAGAGCATTGAGGTTGAGTTTGAGAATATTTTTATAATCTCTGACCCAGAGCATTGAGGTTGAGTTTGAGAAAAGTTTAATAACCTCCGACCCAGAGCATTGAGGTTGAGAATTTTTTTATAATCTCCGACCCAGAGCATTGAGGTTGAGAAAAGTTTAATAACCTCCGACCCAGAGCATTGAGGTTGAGAAAAGTTTAATAACCTCCGACCCAGAGCATTGAGGTTGAGAAATTTTTTATAATCTCCGACCCAGAGCATTGAGGTTGAGAAAAGTTTAATAACCTCCGACCCAGAGCATTGAGGTTGAGTTTGAGAAAAGTTTTATAATCTCCGACCCAGAGCATTGAGGTCGAGTTTGAGAAAAGTTTTATAATATCCGACCCAGAGCATTGAGGTTGAGAAAAGTTTTATAATATTCGACCGAGAGCATTGAGGTTGAGTTTGAGAAAAGTTTAATAACCTCCGACCCAGAGCATTGAGGTTGAGTTTGAGAAAAGTTTTATAATCTCCGACCCAGAGCATTGAGGTTGAGAAAAGTTTTATAATCTCCGACCCAGAGCATTGAGGTTGAGAAAAGTTTAAGTTTTATAATCTCCGACCCAGAGCATTGAGGTTGAGAAAAGTTTTATAATCTCCGACCCAGAGCATTGAGGTTGAGAAAAGTTTTATAACCCCCAGGCATGGCTTACATTACCCGTTACATTCAGAATGATCTCTAGCCAATCACATCAGAGCTTACAGGTAAGGTTGGAGAGAGATATAAATACAATTTTCATTTGACAGTAGTTAGAAAAAGCTGCAATTAACCATCTTATAGTGGAAGTCGTGCTAGTGTAGTGGACGCGCGTTCGCTTCAGGTGCGAAAGGAGCCATTACGATTGTGCCCTTAGGCAAGGCATTTAATTGCCACTTTGCCTCTTCTCTCTCCCTCGTGGCGATGGATTCCATCAGGAATGAGGTCTCGAGAGTGATTAATACAAGGTGTAAGAACTTGTTTCGCAATCGAGCTAAAATAAATTTGTATAAACTAACCATCTTATAATCATAAGACTGACTGTATACACGACCTGACAACAATGCGATGTTGGAAACACTTTCCAAACGTACTAACTTTTAAAACTCTTTGCATGCTGGATAATATGAAGGCTATATATAATGTAATATTCCAACTAAACGTTTGTTTGTTCTGGTTTTACACCTTCGGCGTTATCAGCGCTAACTACATCGCCGACAGGCAGTTTACCTTTTCCTGGGTAGCCTCTGGTGGTTAACCAGTACTTGGTACCCCAACCTCCGTAAGAAACTGCCAACTTTTTCATATAAATAGACGCCGTGTAGGGCCTCAAACTAGTGACCATTAGTGATGATAGGTTACAGTGGTATACAAGTCAGCGACTGTAACCACTCGACCACGGAGGCGGACTCAACTAAATGTAGCAGACGACAATTCATTAATGTGTTTTTCTTATTTATAACTGGAAACTTTGGAAATATGTCATGCAATTTCATTAGAATTGTGTCGCTAGGATACTATGAAGGAAATTCATGACATATTTTCAAGTTAAAAGTTAAGTTAAATCAGTTACCGTTTCTCGAGTGATTAATATAAGTTGTAAAAATCACGGAGCACAATTTTTAGCGATTCTTGAGAAATGATAAATTTTGACTTGGAAAATTGCGTTTTTCACGTGCGCAGTATACAACGGAACTCAGTTATTCCTCCGATTTTCGTGCCAAATTGTGGGTGCGCGTTATACACGATAGCACACTATACATAGCTAAATACGGTATGCCTGTACAATGTACATAAGTCTATAATGTTGTGTAACTATGTGTCATTCATAAATAACATTAAAATATGAGCGCAGAGAGGCCCTAGGTCTAGCCTGGGAACAGGCGGGGATATTTTTCGCCTTGTCAGTCATATAAATATAGTTTTAACATAGAGACCATTAATTGAGCTGCATTGAGTTTCTGATAAAATCAACGCCTGGGGTAACTTGGGGTGTATTCCGTGTAATTATTGATTATCATTAATCCTATTAATAGGCCTATTAGCTTGTGACTTAATTAATGACGTACTTGAATCGAAAGAGGGACAATGTAATGTTGATAAAACAGTACAATTGGCTGCCAATTTAAAAGGGTCACTGGAACGGTAAATAGTTTTAAAAAGTACAGTGTACGTCTGATTTGACATATTTACTCAAGATTTAAGTCGTCCTGTCCTTACTTCAATTACGCCGAACAGTTCCTTTAACACAGAAACGTAATAGTTGCCATCTCATCCATATAACGCAGAAATGTGAAATTATATGTTGACATGCTTAAATCATTCTACACAGTTACAAAATGAGTGAAAAACAGAAAATGTGCTCTTTGGAAATGAGAGACATCTCTAATTTTCTATTATCTCCCTTGGCAGATAAAGTCTGATTTAATCCAAAATGTGAATAGGTCATTTTAGTTGGAACCCTTTGTTTTTACTGTAGTTCCCTAACCAGATGTTGCGGTATGATAAAATTTAATGTGATTTTATCCAAATCGTGTTAATTAACTGATATCATTCTTATACATAAAACTACCCATTGTATATACTGTATTATATCTGTCGAGATATAGTAATTTAATAATCACAAGAAGTGATAGTAGAATAAAAACGTTAGCATGTTGTGCAAAGGAAACAAAGATAAAAACAGAGGAAAACACTTAATAGGACCTATCTACTTTTAGGGAGTATTCAGGGGCAGTAACTGACCGATGTCTCTCATAGTCTCTCCAATTCTCTGAAGACAATGATGCAAGGGCCGATTTGGTTTGGGAAAAAACTAGAAGCCCTGCTTATAGGTATGAAAACTGTGTGTATACAGTCATGTGAAGACACGAGCTTGCAATGAACTACATTTAGTTTAACCCTTTGCACGCCAGCGGCTGATAAAATCACTTTTGCAAACAGCATAGAGCCAGATCAGACGACACAGAATATGCCGCCTGATCAGTACTATGCTGTTTGCTATTCGGATAGTGGAGCTAAAACATTTGGCTGAATAGCAAACAACATAGATCCTGATCAGATGCGGTGTTACTTTGCGGCTGATCTGGATCTATGTTGCTTACAATTGTGATTTTATTTACTCAGTATAAACAGTATTTATTCCAATAAATTACATGCAAATCATACGAATATTACAATATTTACAAATTTTGAATAATTTGGATTGGAAAACAAGTTTTCATAAACTTCTTAATAATAATAATAATATTTATTCCCCTCCAACGGAAATGTACACATTATCAATTTGCATGTAGATAATAATACTAAATCAAGTGTTACTTGAAGCATAGTCTGTATACATGTATGCAAGAAGTACTGTTCAATGGAGGTACAGTTGGACGTAATAATCATTCAAACATTGAAATCACACACCGATTAACGTGGTCAGCCAGCGCGTCACCGGAGGCCTTACGATGACTCGAAACGCTTTGTGGATGATATGTAACGTAATTATGGACACTCAGAAACATGCGTGCATTATGTTCTACGGATAGGTGTATATAGTAAAGTGTTGAGTGTTGGAGCGCATGGCAGATTTGACAGATATTGGTGTCTGTGGGTACGAAAATATGGGACATTGAAAAATGAACTACATTTAATGACATCGAGTGAAGAACTGTTGGCTGGTTAAATATACTGTGATTATATAATAAGTGGACATTAAAACTATACTGGATTCAATCTCCTTCTCAACCACTTCAATGCCTACAAAATATAAACATGTCTTCCATTAACCTTTTGCACGCTAGCGGCAGATAAAAATCACTTTTGCAAACAGCATAGAGCACGTTCTTTTGCAATCAGCATATAGCCAGATCAGACGGCACAGAACGTGAACAGAACGTGCCGTCTGATCAGGCTCTATGCTGTTTGCTATTTGGATAGTGGAGCTATAACACTTGACTGAATAGCAAACAACATAGATCCTGATTTATTTACTCAGCAGGTAAAGAGTTAAATACACTACTATTTTGTCCTAATAAATATGAATGTAGGTCAATTGCTCACTGGACAAATACCTCACCAGACAATTGCTCACTGGACAAATACCTCACCAGATAATTGCTCACTGGACAAATACCTCACCAGACAATTGCTCACTGGACAAATACCTCACCAGACAATACCTCACCAGACAATTGCTCACTGGACAAATACCTCACCAGACAATTGCTCACTGGACAAATACCTCACCAGACAATTGCTCACTGGACAAATACCTCACCAGACAATTGCTCACCAGACAATTGCTCACTGGACAAATACCTCACCAGACAATACCTCACCAGACAATTGCTCACTGGACAAATACCTCACCAGACAATACCTCACAAGACAATTGCTCACTGGACAAATACCTCACCAGACATACCTCACCAGACAATTGCTCACCAGACAATTGCTCACTGGACAAATACCTCACCAGACAATACCTCACCAGACAATTGCTCACTGGACAAATACCTCACCAGACAATTGCTCACTGGACAAATACCTCACCAGACAATACCTCACCAGACAATTGCTCACTGGACAAATACCTCACCAGACAATTGCTCACTGGACAAATACCTCACCAGACAATACATCACCAGACAATTGCTCACTGGACAAATACCTCACCAGACAATTGCTCACTGGACAAATACCTCACCAGACAATTGCTCACTGGACAAATACCTCACCAGACAATACCTCACCAGACAATTGCTCACTGGACAAATACCTCACCAGACAATACCTCACCAGACAATTGCTCACTGGACAAATACCTCACCAGACAATTGCTCACTGGACAAATACCTCACCAGACAATTGCTCACTGGACAAATACCTCACCAGACAATACCTCACCAGACAATTGCTCACTGGACAAATACCTCACCAGACAATTGCTCACTGGACAAATACCTCACCAGACAATTGCTCACTGGACAAATACCTCACCAGACAATACCTCACCAGACAATTGCTCACTGGACAAATACCTCACCAGACAATTGCTCACTGGACAAATACCTCACCAGACAATTGCTCACTGGACAAATACCTCACCAGACAATACCTCACCAGACAATTGCTCACTGGACAAATACCTCACCAGACAATACATCACCAGACAATTGCTCACTGGACAAATACCTCACCAGACAATTGCTCACTGGACAAATACCTCACAAGACAATTGCTCTCTGGACAAATACCTCACCAGACAATTTCTCACTGGACAAATACCTCACCAGACAATTTCTCACTGGACAAATACCTCACAAGACAATTGCTCTCTGGACAAATACCTCACAAGACAATGGCTCTCGGGACAAATACCTCACCAGACAATTGCTCACTGGACAAATACCTCACAAGACAATTGCTCTCTGGACAAATACCTCACCAGACAATTGCTCACTGGACAAATACCTCACCATACAATTGCTCACTGGACAAATACCTCACCAGACAATTGCTCACTGGACAAATACCTCACCAGACAATTGCTCACTGGAGAAATACCTCACCAGACAATACCTCACCAGACAATTGCTCACTGGACAAATACCTCACCAGACAATTGCTCACTGGACAATACCTCACCAGACAATTGCTCACTGGACAAATACCTCACCAGACAATTGCTCACTGGACAAATACCTCACCAGACAATTGCTCACTGGACAAATACCTCACAAGACAATTCCTCACTGGACAAATACCTCACCAGACAATTGCTCACTGGACAAATACCTCACCAGACAATTGCTCACTGGACAAATACCTCACCAGACAATTGCTCACTGGACAAATACCTCACCAGACAATTGCTCACTGGACAAATACTCACCAGACAATACCTCACCAGACAATTGCTCACTGGACAAATACCTCACCAGACAATTGCTCACCAGACAATTGCTCACTGGACAAATACCTCACCAGACAATACCTCACCAGACAATTGCTCACTGGACAAATACCTCACCAGACAATTGCTCACTGGAGAAATACCTCACCAGACAATACCTCACAAGACAATTGCTCACTGGACAAATACCTCACCAGACAATACATCACCAGACAATTGCTCACTGGACAAATACCTCACCAGACAATTGCTCACTGGACAAATACCTCACCAGACAATTGCTCACTGGACAAATACCTCACCAGACAATACCTCACCAGACAATTGCTCACTGGACAAATACCTCACCAGACAATTGCTCACCAGACAATTGCTCACTGGACAAATACCTCACCAGACAATACCTCACAAGACAATTGCTCACTGGACAAATACCTCACCAGACAATACCTCACCAGACAATTGCTCACTGGACAAATACCTCACCAGACAATACCTCACAAGGCAATTGCTCACTGGACAAATACCTCACCAGACAATACCTCACAAGACAATTGCTCACTGGACAAATACCTCACCAGACAATACCTCACAAGACAATTGCTCACTGGACAAATACCTCACCAGACAATACCTCACCAGACAATTGCTCACTGGACAAATACCTCACCAGACAATTGCTCACTGGACAAATACCTCACCAGACAATTGCTCACTGGACAAATACCTCACCAGACAATTGCTCACTGGACAAATACCTCACCAGACAATTGCTCACCAGACAATTGCTCACTGGACAAATACCTCACCAGACAATACATCACCAGACAATTGCTCACTGGACAAATACCTCACCAGACAATTGCTCACTGGACAAATACCTCACAAGACAATTGCTCTCTGGACAAATACCTCACCAGACAATTGCTCACTGGACAAATACCTCACCAGACAATTGCTCTCTGGACAAATACCTCACAAGACAATTGCTCTCTGGACAAATACCTCACCAGACAATTTCTCACTGGACAAATACCTCACCAGACAATTTCTCTCTGGACAAATACCTCACCAGACAATTGCTCTCTGGACAAATACCTCACCAGACAATTGCTCACTGGACAAATACCTCACCAGACAATTCCTCACTGGACAAATACCTCACCAGACAATTCCTCACTGGACAAATACCTCACAAGACAATTGCTCTCTGGACAAATACCTCACCAGACAATTGCTCACTGGACAAATACCTCACCAGACAATTGCTCACTGGACAAATACCTCACCAGACAATTGCTCACTGGAAATTTGCTCACGAATAAAGTGGGAAATAGGTAAACTGCCAGTCGCTCAATGGGAAACCGGTAGTGACGTTAATAAATATATATAATAAAATAATGCTCACCGTTTGATGAACATAGAACTTTTTAGAGACAATGGGTGTTAGGTAAAGGACCATTAACCCTTTCAACACCACAGACCTCTAAATAGGCTTACAAAAAATGTAGATCCAGATGAGCTGGCTCGTGACGAGCCGTCTCATCAGGATCTGCACTTTTTGCCAATGATATGACTATTTTTAGACATAATTACCCATTTTGATAAATGAACTTGTCCAAATGTGATTTTCTGATTCATTTATTGGTTTATGAATATCATGGACCAGTCCATGTGAGTTACTTGGTGTTGAATGGGTTAAATACTGTTCTCATTTGTCTTGTACTATTAAACACATAGCGGATCAGTGGTCTAGTGGTGGTTAACTTGCTGGATTCATAAGCCAGGAGTCGCAGGTTCGATCACCGCTATACCATATTAAAATGAGTCTTTCGGATGAGACATTCAAAGGAGGTCCAGTCGGTGCTTTACACCGTGCACGTAAAAGAACCAGAGGAACCTCCGGAATGGGTCTCTGTCTGTATCATTGCACTATCCTCCAAATATCTAAAATAACTAATCTCTTCCGGTATGGTTTTTTCTAGGGCGAAATGGCAGGGGGCACAACATAGCCATTTTTAGACCCGCTCTTTTACCCCTTAAAAAAAAAAAAAAAAAAATGATCTTGTTTTTATTCTGGTTTTGTTTATATATTAGCCTCCACAGGGGCCTTTAGGAGGACAAACCTATATAACATAGAACTCATCTAATCACCGTAATTTACCACAATTTTATAGGGGCTAACCCCAAAATACCCCCTCTCGGCCCTTGTGCAACTCATCACAGCACGTAATGCACATGCCCCTTTTCTGACACACCCTGTCCCTTTTCTGACACACCCTGCCCCTTTTCTGACAGACCCTGCCCCTTTTCTGACACACCCTGCCCCTTTTCTGACACACCCTGTCCCTTTTCTGACACACCCTGCCCCTTTTCTGACACACCCTGTCCCTTTTCTGACACACCCTGCCCCTTTTCTGACACACCCTGCCCCTTTCCCACTCTAGACTAAACCCTACTTCAGGGGAACATAACTCATGTGGACATGTCTATAACACAAGTCATACTATTTAAACAAACTGGGCAACAATTTAACTCTGTCTGGACCTCAATTATTTACTAGTATTGACAGGTAATATAACAGTAAAACCCACGCATTGCTGTACGTTCACCTGCCAGCCCAATATCTTTAAAAAGGAAACCATCATACAGGTATGGATGGAATAAGCTTCTATGAGGCAAAACTCTAAAGCAATAAAAGAAAGGAAAGAATTGTAAACCCATACCCTGTTAGATTCAATCTGTACTCGGAGTTCAGCTATCATTCTATCTCTGTCCAGTAACTCAGACCTCAGGCGCTGAAGGTTAGATATAAAATACCATGACTATTAACATTTTTGTTCATTTACTCATTTTGCTAACTGTTCCTCAGATTTCATTTAGAAATTCTGAATATTGTAACAAACTGTATACTAGGAAGTAGTTTCTGCTGCTGATACCAAACAATACAAGTGCTTGTATGGTCTAGCAATATCAGTGCTTGTATGGACTAGCAATATCAGTGCTTGTATGGACTAGCAATATCAATGCTTGTATGGTCTAGCAATATCAGTGCTTGTATGGTCTAGCAATATCAGTGCTTGTATGGTCTAGCAATATCAGTGCTTGTATGGTCTAGCAATATCAGTGCTTGTATGGTCTAGCAATATCAGTGCTTGTATGGTCTAGCAATATCAGTGCTTGTATGGTCTAGCATATCAGTGCTTGTATGGTCTAGCAATATCAGTGCTTGTATGGTCTAGCAATATCAGTGCTTGTATGGTCTAGCAATATCAGTGCTTGTATGGTCTAGCAATATCAGTGCTTGTATGGTCTAGCAATATCAGTGCTTGTATGGTCTAGCAATATCAGTGCTTGTATGGTCTAGCAATATCAGTGCTTGTATGGACTAGCAATATCAGTGCTTGTATGGACTAGCAATATCAGTGCTTGTATGGTCTAGCAATATCAGTGCTTGTATGGTCTAACAATATCAGTGCTTGTATGGTCTAACAATATCAGTGCTTGTATGGTCTAGCAATATCAGTGCTTGTATGGTCTAGCAATATCAGTGCTTGTATGGTCTAGCAATATCAGTGCTTGTATTGACTAGCAATATCAGTGCTTGTATTGACTAGCAATATCAGTGCTTGTATGGAATACCAATATCAGTGCTTGTATGGTCTAGCAATATCAGTGCTTGCATGAACCAACAAAACCTGTGCTTGCATGAACCAACAAAACCAGTGCTTGCATGAACCAACACAACCAGTGCTTGCATGAACCAACACAACCAGTGCCTGCATGAACCAACACAACCAGTGCTTGCATGAACCAACAAAACCAGTGCTTGCATGAACCAACAAAACCTGTGCTTGCATGAACCAACACAACCAGTGCCTGCATGAACCAACAAAACTAGTGCCTGCATGAACCAACAAAACCAGTGCTTGCATGAACCAACACAACCAGTGCCTGCATGAACCAACACAACCAGTGCTTGCATGAACCAACAAAACCAGTGCTTGCATGAACCAACACAACCAGTGCTTGTATGAACCAACACAACCAGTGCTTGCATGAACCAACACAACCAGTGCTTGTATGAACCAACACAACCAGTGCTTGCATGAACCAACACAACCAGTGCTTGCATGAACCAACACAACCAGTGCTTGTAGATACCAACACAACCAGTGCTTGCATGAACCAACACAACCAGTGCTTGCATGAACCTACACAACCAGTGCTTGCATGAACCTACACAACCAGTGTTTGCATGAACCAACACAACCAGTGCTTGTATGAACCAACACAACCAGTGCTTGCATGAACCAACACAACCAGTGCTTGTATGAACCAACACAACCAGTGCTTGCATGAACCAACACAACCAGTGCTTGCATGAACCAACACAACCAGTGCTTGTAGATACCAACACAACCAGTGCTTGCATGAACCAACACAACCAGTGCTTGCATGAACCTACACAACCAGTGCTTGCATGAACCTACACAACCAGTGTTTGCATGAACCAACACAACCAGTGCTTGTATGAACCAACACAACCAGTGCTTGCATGAACCAACACAACCAGTGCTTGTATGAACCAACACAACCAGTGCTTGCATGAACCAACACAACCAGTGCTTGCATGAACCAACACAACCAGTGCTTGTAGATACCAACACAACCAGTGCTTGCATGAACCAACACAATCAGTGCTTGCATGAACCAACACAACCAGTGCTTGTAGATACCAACACAACCAGTGCTTGCATGAACCAACACACCCAGTGCTTGTACAGTTATGCTACACATCAAGTGCTCATTACATACCTTTATTCGCTGTTAAAGTTTAAAAATGTTTATAGTGTAATATAACACGAGGATCATCGATGCGGTACACGGTACACAGTACACGGCACACGGCACACGGTACACGGCACACAGTACAGGGTACACGGCACACGGTACACGGTACAGTACACGGCACACGGTACACAGTACAGTACACGGCACACGGCACACAGTACAGTACACGGTACACAGTACACAGTAGCAGGGCTCAAGCTAGACCCAAAGTGTTGGGAGAAATGAGAACGCGTGCGCGATTGAGTATGGTATTAATGGTATTATTTAATAAATATCAACATAATAGGGTTAAAATACACATTATGACCATTAAATACAATATTTGAATAGAAGGAATGCTTTAAAATGTATGTTACTGGCTCCAAGGTTATAAAACATTTCTCAGATCTCAAACTCAAGCTCAAATGATCTGATTGGTTGATTCCAAGTGTTACTGTCAGCTGAACCAATCAGACGCTTGAGACTGAGTTCTGAGATTGGAAAAAAGTTTTATAACCTCGGGGCCAGGACAATATTTAATCTGAAATTGTTGTTAAATTTTTTTTTTTTTAGGGAGAAGTGGTGCCAGGGAGCGAAGGAAGTCAGGCGACTACTTTGTCCATGTCGCCATCCAGAGTGAACCCTGAAACAAAGTAGAGAAGAATGTACATACCTCATTAGAGATGTCAGTGTCTGCCAACTTCTTGATGAGTAGATCTCTTTGTTCACTGAGACGGAGTGCTGCGGCCTCTTGTTTATGTTGCTCCCTCAATAACCGCCGCAATGTGCGATTTGTCGCTTCAAAATCTGCCAGTTTCTCCAGAAGCAAGTCCTTAGTTTTACCTAATCTGGCACTGTCTCCTTGTGATATTCGGGAATCCTACACAATATTGTACTTTTATTAATGACATTCAGGTTGGTATTTGTAGCAATACAGGGTTATATGTAAAGCGGAATGTAGCGCCCTACAGGTCCCCGCAATGAATTAATATGTTATATTTCGGGTTTTACGCCTGCATCAGCACCATTTCGGGCTATATCGCCGGCGGGCAGTTTACCTAACAACACCTTTCCTGGGCAGGCTCCAGCGGTTAACCAGTACTTGGGTGCACCAACCTCCGTAAGAAACTGCCAACTTTTTCATATAAATGAGACACGGCCTGAGCGGGGCTCGAACCCGTGACCATCAGTGATGATAGGTTACAGTGGTATACAAGTCAGCGACAGTAGCCACTCGACCACGGAGGCGGACCCGCAATGAATTAATTAAACATACATACATAGCCCCACCCTTTTGCACGATAGCCCGCCCTACTGTCTTTAAATTTTATTGTTCCTTTTTATATACATCAACAGGTGAGTGCCTTCAGGCAGGCATACCTATATAACTTAGAACTTGTGCTCCCTTTAACCCATTCAACACCAAGTAACTGACATGGACTGGTCCAGGATAGTTTTAAACCAATAAATTAATCAGCAAATTACAGTTGGACCAGTTCATTTTTCAAAATGGGTAATTTTGTCTAAAAAAGAGTAATATTACTGGCAAAAAGTGCAGATCCTGATGAGACGGCTCGTTACGAGCCAGCTCATCAGGATCTACACTTTTTGTAAGCCTATTTAGAGGTCTGTGGTGGTGAAAGGGTTAAACCAATATGCACTGCCTTACTGCCTCATTGATCAATCACAATAAGCTAGCAAAGTTTTCTAGGAGTTAATCCCAAAATACCTCATTGTGGCTAACAATGCACCCTGCCTCTTTCCTGACCCACCCTGCGCTTGTTTGACCCACCCTGCCCCTTTTCCACCCTAGAATTAAACCCTGCAATACTCTGGACATACAGGATGTTTGTGCTTATTAGTGTATTTTATTTTCATCTTGTAATTACTGAAATATGTATTTCCGCTTCTGACCGCACCACCCTCTCTTTCAAGGTCACAGAGATATGCTGCATGCTTTACACTGATTATCGTACATATGTGAACATTCAAGGTCACAGAGGTTTGCTTAGTGCTTTTCTACTGATTATCGTCATATGTGACCTTTCAAGGTCACAGAGATATGCTGCATGCTTTACTACTGATTATTGTACATATGTGACCTTCAAAGGTCACAGAGGTTTGCTGCTGAGTGCTTTTCTATTGATTATCATCATATATGACCTTTCAAGGTCACAGAGATATGATGCATGCTTTACTACTGATTATTGTAGTTTGCTGCTGAGTGCTTTTCTACTGATTATCGTCATATATGACCTTTCAAGGTCACAGAGATATGCTGCATGCTTTACTACTGATTATTGTAAATATGTGAACATTCAAGGTCACAGAGGTTTGTTGCACGCTTTACTACTGCTATTACTATTATCGTACTGATTATCATACATATGTGACCTTGAAAGGTCACATAGATTTGACGCATGCTTTGCTGCTGATTATTTCACCTGCTCAACCTTCCTCTAAAGTTCACGGAGATGTGCTGCAAGCTCTACTACTGATTGTCTTACCTGCTTGACCTTTCTATCAAGGTTACGGAGATGTACTACAAATAGTCTTACCTGACGAAACTTCCTGACAAGGTCACGGAGCTGTGCCGCATGCTTTGCTGCAGATTGCCCGTCCATTTCCACCTCAATCAGTTTCTTCATTAACTTCTCTCGCTCCATGTTTAACATATCTGCCTCAGCCCTGTGTAAAATGCAACATAAAACCAACCGTTAAACATGTCAGCCTCAGCCCTGTGTAAAATGCAACATAAAACCAACCGTTAAACATGTCAGCCTCAGCCCTGTGTAAAATGCAACATAAAACCAACCGTTAAACATGTCAGCCTCAGCCCTGTGTAAAATGCAACATAAAACCAACCGTTAAACATGTCAGCCTCAGCCCTGTGTAAAATGCAACATAAAACCAACCGTTAAACATGTCAGCCTCAGCCCTGTGTAAAATGCAACATAAAACCAACCGTTAAACATGTCAGCCTCAGCCCTGTGTAAAATGCAACATAAAACCAACCGTTAAACATGTCAGCCTCAGCCCTGTGTAAAATGCAACATAAAACCAACCGTTAAACATGTCAGCCTCAGCTCTGTGTAAAATGCAACATAAAACCAACCGTTAAACATATCTGCCTCAGCCCTGTGTAAAATGCAACATAAAACCAACCGTTAAACATGTCAGCCTCAGCCCTGTGTAAAATGCAACATAAAACCAACCGTTAAACATATCTGCCTCAGCCCTGTGTAAAATGTACATAAAACCAACCGTTAAACATGTCTGCCTCAGCCCTGTGTAAAATGTACATAAAACCAACCGTTAAACATGGCAGCCTCAGCCCTGTGTAAAATGCAACATAAAACCAACCGTTAAACATGGCAGCCTCAGCCCTGTGTAAAATGTACATAAAACCAACCGTTAAACATGTCTGCCTCAGCCCTGTGTAAAATGCAACATAAAATCAACCGTTAAACATGGCAGCCTCATCCCTGTGTAAAATGCAACATAAAACCAACCATTAAACATGTCAGCCTCAGCCCTGTGTAAAATGCAACATAAAACCAACCGTTAAACATGGCAGCCTCAGCCCCGTGTAAAATGTACATAAAACCAACGGTTAAACATGGCAGCCTCAGCCCCGTGTAAAATGTACATAAAACCAACCGTTAAACATGTCAGCCTCAGCCCTGTGTAAAATGTACATAAAACCAACCGTTAAACATGGCATGTAAAATGTAACATTATGCATACAACCAGCAACGTAAAACCATCCGTTCAAATTGTAACCTATAATGCTAACAGGTTAGTTATGGACGTGTAACCTATAACCTGTCGAATAAATTGGATGGAATGTGCAAACAACATAGATCCAGATCAGACGCAGCGTAATGCCGTGTCTGATCTGGCTCTATGATGTTTGCAAACGTGACTAGTCGTGATTGGCAGTTTAAGGGTTAATATGCAAGTGAGCAGGTTAAATGCTATGAATTTAGCAGTCATACTGTGGCATAGCTATGTCGCCCTTGCATTGGACGTAACATCCAGTTGAAAAATCATTATCACGACTAAAGTCACATTTGCAAACAGCATAGAGCCAGATGAGATAGCACATTCTATGATGCTTGCTATCGGATAGTGGAGCTAAATCACTTGTCTGAATAGCAAACAACATAGATCCTGATCAGACGATCAATTTGCAAATTCCGTCCAATTTATTCGGCAGGGTTTAAGCAAACGTATGCATTTTTTTTTCACATTGGACAGTAGAAGCAAAGAAGCAACATTATTGTAAATTGTTACAGATCGATACAATATGAAATCTGGCCTGGAGGTTATAAAACTTTTCTCCAATCTCAAAATCAGACTCAAGCTTTCTGATGGGATGAGCCAAGAGCAAAGTTCAGACTCAACCAATCATATCACTTGAGCTTGAGAATAGCCTAGTTTATACAAATTTATATTAGCTCGATTATGAAACAAGTTCTTACAACTTATATTAATCACTCTCGAGACCTCATTCCTAATGGCATCCATCGCCACGAGGGAGAGAAGAGGCAACGTGGAATTTAAATGCCTTGCCTAAGGGCACAACCGTAATGGCTCCAGCTGGGTTCGAACTCTGGACCTTTCGCACCTGAAGCGAACGTGCATCCACTGCGCTATCACGACTTCCAAACAGAAAACATAAGTTCACATAATTGTTAGAAGACTGAAAACGTTATATAAACAAATACATACCAAAATGTATACCGTTGTTTTAATATACATATATTATAATATAAAAATCAACGTCAGGGACTCAAATCTACAAACTAATAATTCAATACTGATTGCTAAATACTTAGTTCATCGAAGCACAATTTGCATATTTTCAAATTAAACAATGGTGAAATGTATGTCGCACCTGAAGCGAATGCGTTACTTGCACAAGTTTTATAACCTCCAGGCCAGTCTTTCATTTAGAAACCCGCGGTTGTGTTATTTCGATTGCTTACCTCACTACTTCGGCCTCGTCTCTAAGAATGCCCATACTTTGCTTGAGGATTCTATTCTCACGTGAACTATGTGTAAGTTCATCTCTATACTCGACAATCTCCCGCTCCTGATCCTCCAGCACTCGACGCGACGTATTTAACTCATCTTCCTGGCGCTCATTATCACGAAGTGTTCGTTGCAATTCAACCTGAAAAATAAACACATCAAAATTAATGTTGCATAGTCTAAAACCTTGTAGTTTTGTTAGTAAAATGTGGCACATTCTAACAAGAAGACAGTCCGAGAGACAGCCGTATCCATAGACGATTTGTTATCCGAGAGACAGCTGTATCCATAGACGATTTGTTATTCAAGAGACCGCCGTATCCCTCGACGATTTATTATCCGAGAGACAGCCGTATCCCTCGACGATTTATTATCCGAGAGACAGCCGTATCCCTCGGCGATTTATTATCCGAGAGACAGCCGTATCCCTCGACGATTTATTATCAGAGACAGCTGTATCCCTCGACGATTTATTATCCGAGAGACAGTCGTATCCCTCGGCGATTTATTATCCGAGAGACCGCCGTATCCCTCGACGATTTATTATCCGAGAGACAGTCGTATCCCTCGGCGATTTATTATCCGAGAGACCGTCGTATCCATCGACGATTTATTATCCGAGAGACAGCCGTATCCCTCGACGATTTATTATCCGAGAGACAGTCGTATCCCTCGACGATTTAATAAATTGGAACAAGAGTGCAGACTGTGAGACAAACACTGTAATACGTGTACATAGTGCTAGAGGGAGATAATTGCCAAAATGAGCGACACCTGTGAGAAATGGCCTGTTATGTTATGTTTCAGGTTTTACGCCTGCATCAGCACCAATTTGGGCTATATCGCTGGCGGACAGTTTTACCTAACAACACCTTTCCTCGGCAGGCTCCAGCGGTTAACCAGTACTTGGGTGCACCAACCTCTGTAAGAAACTGCCAACTTTTTCATATAAATGAGACACGGCCTAAGCGGGGCTCGAACCCGTGACCATCAGTGATGATAGGTTACAGTGGTATACAAGTCAGCGACCGTAACCACTCGACCACGGAGGCGGATGAGAGAAACAGCCCGATTATGCCCTTAAAATGATATCTCATTTAAATAGATTTCAACAAAAAATAGGGTTAAAATGCACAATATGACCATTGAATGCAACTTTTGAAGGGGGTGCATTACAGTGTAGTACACAGGACAATGAAAATTGTAATACAAATTTAAATAACCATTTTTTTTAGGGAGAAGTGCGACCACATGGGCAAAGTCATGGTCACTTCATGGCAACTCTTTCACCTGTGTTGCCCATAGGATGAGCCCGGTTCATTAAATGTGTACCTCATTTTTGAGGGTTCCAACTTCATTCATAAGGTTTTCTATTTTATTCTCATACACCCTCATCTCACTATGAACACGATCTTCTTCATCAGTACTGAGGTCCTCCATGCGTAGCGAGTCACGCGGCGTGCGGATCTCGAGTCTGTGGGTAGGGCCCTGTATGGGATAACGTGCATGTCATATTTAATATTCAGGGGCGTAGCTTCAATTAGGTCGGGAATGATATATGTATGGACACAATTAGGATAGGGGGGGGGGTGCGGGGGTTACCTCCCCCTGAATATTTTGACAGTCTATGTCGGCGTAGCTGCATTCTGAATAATTTTACGGAAGTTTTTAGGAGAAATAATGAACACAGTTGTGAAGCTCTTCTTTTATGAATTAAATATTAATGAAATACAACTCATTTCCAGATTCGTGAAACATCATACACAACTTGTCCGATTAGCACAGTGGTTAGTGCACTCGCTTCTCACAAATGCAACCCGGGTTCAATCCTCGGGCCGGGAAATATATACGATGGTACGGTGGTCGCCAGATCGGACAGGTCGGTTTTCTCCGGGTACTCCGGTTTCCTCCCACACGAATGACCACATTTACACTTTCATCTGCACCAACGAGAGTGATTAATATAAGTTGTTAAAACTTGCTTCCCAATCGTTGTAAAATAACTAAAGTCAAAACTCATACACAACTACACCGGTATACATATTTCTTTATTCTATTTTTTTCGCATTTTCATATTTCTATAGAAAATGTGTAGGCAAGTGCCTACAAGGAAGCTACGCCCCTGATATTATGTAATGCCAATAAGGCAAGTGCTTACAGTGCCTACAAGGAAGATACGCCCCTGATATTATGTGATGCCAATAAGGCAAGTGCCTACAAGGAAGCTACACCCCTGATATTATGTAATGCCAATAAGGCAAGTGCCTACAAGGAAGCTACGCCCCTGATATTATGTAATGCCAATAAGGCAAGTGCCTACAAGGAAGCTACACCCCTGATATTATTGTGATGCCAATAAGACATGAGAAATACAAATAAAGTACAATACAACAGGGGTGGGGTATTCGTAATCAGTATTCGTAATCAGTATTCGTATTCATTATTCGTATTCATTATTCGTATTCATTATTCGTATTCATTATTCGTATTCATTATTCGTATTCATTATTCATGACTATAATTTCAATTTAATTTGCTCTATATAAAATTGAATTAAAATAGAAATGGTGAGATAATTCCTATCTAGTATCTCTCATAACACTCTCACATTGGAAACATCAACATGTATATCTACCATCAGTCTAACACTCTCACATTGGAAATATCAACATGTATATCTACCATCAGTCTAACACTCTCACATTGGAAACATCAACATGTATATCTACCATCAGTCTAACACTCTCACACTGGAAACATTGTAATCAACATGTATATCTACCATCAGTCTAACACTCTCACATTGGAAACATTGTAATCAACATGTATATCTACCATCAGTCTAACACTCTCACATTGGAAACATTGTAATCAACATGTATATCTACCATCAGTCTAACACTCTCACATTGGAAACATTGTAATCAACATGTATATCTACCATCAGTCTAACACTCTCACATTGGAAACATTGTAATCAACATGTATATCTACCATCAGTCTAACACTCTCACATTGGAAACATTTTAATCAACATGTATATCTACCATCAGTCTAACACTCTCACATTGGAAACATCAACATGTATATCTACCATCAGTCTAACACTCTCACATTGGAAACATCAACATGTATATCTACCATCAGTCTAACACTCTCACATTGGAAACATCAACATGTATATCTACCATCAGTCTAACACTCTCACATTGGAAACATTGTAATCAACATGTATATCTACCATCAGTCTAACACTCTCACATTGGAAACATTGTAATCAACATGTATATCTACCATCAGTCTAACACTCTCACATTGGAAACATTATAATCAACATGTATATCTACCATCAGTCTAACACTCTCACATTGGAAACATTGTAATCAACATGTATATCTACCATCAGTCTAACACTCTCACATTGGAAACATTGTAATCAACATGTATATCTACCATCAGTCTAACACTCTCACATTGGAAACATCAACATGTATATCTACCATCAGTCTAACACTCTCACATTGGAAACATGTTAATCAACATGTATATCTACCATCAGTTTAACACTCATCATATATTTATTTTTTGTTTTTCATTGCATGCACATTGTATATATGTATTATTATGATGATGAGCTATGTAATGCTTAAGTCTAATAAACAATATGTTCTGTTCAGTTCTATCATTTGACATACACTAGTTAAATTTGTAAAGCTATCTATATTCTTTAATCTTATCTCTAAATTCCATACCAATATTTCTACATTGTCAATTAAATCAATACCATTATATTGGTAACCAATCATCAATAACAGTATATTGGTAATCAATAATCAATATAGAGTATCTGATCAAACTGACATGTGTCCATGCAGAATATTGGAGAATTTTGGGGGCAATTTACATCTGCCTTGTTTGAACCAATATTATTGTGCCAAGTGTTTGGTGAATTAAATTTTCTTTCTAGTATTCCAATGGTTAACAAGCTGGACTGCGAATCCAGGGATCACAGGTTCGAACCTCCTATCTGACCCGAATAATATTAACAGTCTTTCAGATGGGACAATAAACCGAGGTTTCATGTCGGTGCTGGGAATATACTGTACCCTTTTTGTTTAAACTTTATTTATTTTACAACGATTGCGAAGCAAGTTTTAACAACTTATATTAATCACTCTCGTTGGCGCAGATGAAAGCGTAAATGTGGTCATTCGTGTGGGAGGAAACCGGAGTACCCTGAGGAAAACCTACCTGTCCGATCTGGTAACCACCGGACCATCTCACATACTTCCGGGTCTGAGGACTGAACCCGGGTTGCATTGGTGAGAAGCGAGCTGAACCATTGTTGGTGTTTGTCCTTTAACCCTTTCAACACCACAGACCTCTAAATAGGCTTACAAAAAGTGTAGATCCAGATGAGCCGGCTCGTGACGAGCCGTCTCATCAGGATCTGCACTTTTTGCCAGTGATATGACTATTTTTAGACATAATTACCCATTTTGATAAATGAACTTGTCGAAATGTGATTTTCTGATTCATTTATTGGTTTAAGAATATCATGGACCAGTCCATGTGAGTTACTTGGTGTTGAATGGGTTAACCCAATATTTTACTGTTTCAAAACACTTTTATGCATAAATGTACATAATTTTCACCAATAAAAGCTATGGTCAAGTATTTTACGAGTTTATTACCTCGAAAACAGCTAGAAGCATTGTGTGCTAAATTGGTGAAGAAATTATGCTAACAATTAAAGCGACACTACATCGGTGAAAACGCAAATATCTATAGAATGTAGTTTCCTATTACATGTATATGTTATAATTGTTTTCCGAATATTTGCCTCAAAACTGAATATTTCAACTAATAAACAAGCGTCATATACATGTACGACATTTGTTGACATAACAAACTAATGTAAACAAGGTCAACACTCATGAGTAATGCAATATGTGTATCCTGAATAACACGATATATTGTACAGATACACAGTTATATTTCACCCTTTGTGTCCGTTTTTTATATAGACTAATACGATTTAAATATCTCTAAACGACAGTAGCATGAGCTTGGTATAGACTCCAATAGTAAACAAACATCAATTCACGTGCATAGATGACCGTTATATGAAATCCTACTTTCACCTTTGAGAGTTTGTATACCACAAAAACACTGTTTATGTATAGAAAGAATTTGTAGTAGCAATGCTATTTATAAGTAGAAAATCATCTTAGGGGGGCTTTTTGCGATGTAATGTCGCTTTAAGGTTACAGACAATATTTTAAATACGGATGAAAATGGAAAAAACGCCGAGCATAGGAATACGCCGAGCATACATGTAGGATCGACAACTCTAATTTTCACCAATATTATATTATGGTCAAGTATTTTACGAGTTTATTACCTCTAAATCAGCTATAGTCATTGTGTGCGGAAATGTGTGCTAAATTGATGAAGAATTTATAAGAAGAAATTATGGCTAACAATTAAGGTTACAGACAATTGATGAATGAAGAATAAGCATATCAATAACTTGTGTTGATATATTTTGCCTGGTGTTCATATAAATATATTTTAACACGGAGACCATTAATTGGGCCATATTGAGTTTCTGATAATATCAAAGCCTGGGGAAATGTGGGTGGTATTCCGTGTTATTATTAATCCTATTTTGCCTGGTGATCATATAAATATATTTTAACACAGACACCATTAATTGGGCCATATTGAGTTTCTGATAATATCAAAGCCTGGGGAAACTTGGGTGGTATTCCGTGTTATTATTGATTATCATTAATCCTATTATTAGCACGTGACTTAATTAATGACGTACTTGAATTGAAAGCGAGGCACAGCAATGCTAATAAAACTATAATTGCCTGCCATTTTCTACGGTCGACGGAATGGTAAATAGTTTTAAAAGGTAGTGTGCGTCTGATTTGACATATTTACAAGTTGTCCTTACTTCAATTAAGCCGAATCAATCCGTTACCCCAGAAGTGCAATAGTTAAAATCCGCCATCTCGTCTATATAACGCAGAAACGTGAAATTATATATGTTGACACAATTATGCAATGTAAATAAGGCTATGGGAGCATTCGTGTATTTTCGGAAATGATCGTGTGCCTGTTCGGTGATGTCCTAAAAAAATAAGTTTCTATTTTTAGCGATAGTATCTTTGCAGATAAGAGTTGTCATTCTTCAATCAACACCCTGGAAAACACGGGTGTAATGTAGGTGGCGCTACGTTCGGAAATCAAGTTTCCCCAGGCTGTCATTTTGACAGAAATAAATTAGTGAAAAATTGACAGACCGTAACCCAGGCTAACAGTAACTCTACAAATATTGAAGCTAAACATCTACAAATACTAATCAGATGAAAGAAGGTAGAGTGTACTACACAAAGGAAAAATAAACAAAATAGATACAATGTAGCTGACCGAAATGTTAAGCTCGACAAATATACATCTAAATAGGTTTTCACCTTGAAACAAGAATATAATGAACAAAAACATACTGAGAGATGTACAGGTAGGACTTTTAATACTTTGTAAACCATGTGTTAAAAAGTTACTATTAACAAAATCTATAAATAAACTCTGTTACAAATATGACATATGTTAACCATACACACATAACTATTGACAACTTGGTCGATATGGGTTAAATAAAAAAAACAATCTATTATTCAAAAGTTTCATTATTTATATTATAACACAGAATTTGAAATCTCAAATTGGAAGTCGTGATAGCGTCGTCGTAGCGCATTTGCTTCAGGTGCGAAAGGCCTGGAGTTCGAGCCCCGCTGGAGCCGTTACGATTTTGCCCTTAGGCAAGGCATATAAATTCCACTTTGCCTCTTCTCTCTCCCTGGTGGCGATGGATTCCATCAGGAATGAGGTCTCGAGAGTGATTAATAGAAGTTGCAAGAATAAATTTGTATAAACAATCTCAAGTTTCTATTTTTAAACATTGTTAATTTAATAAAATAAGAAGTGATTCAGTAATAGATTATAGCAAAGTTAGAGAACGAAACATGCTCTTGTCTAAGCTAGCAAATTAAATCCCACCTTAGCTTTCCTAGGCCTGTTAACACGCTTCTTTAAATTACAAGAATATGAAAGATTAAATAATGATGATACAGCACATTTATATGACAAAAAATAGTATATATATAATACATAATTATGTTGCTATACATGTAACAAATTTCTACTAAGAAAATCAGACGGAACTGTAGCCCAGTTGTAACACGCTGGACTGGTAATCCAGGGATCGCAGGTTCGATCCCCCATCTGACCATAACAAAATTAACAATGTTTCAGATGGAACTTTAAACCGAGGTCTTGTGTCGGTGCTTTACACCGTGCACGTAAAAGAATTAGAGGAGACTCTGGAATGGGTCTCTGCCTGTATCATTGTACTATCCTCCAAAAATCTAAAATGACTAATCTCTTCAGGAGGCGTTGCTCATATAGGCAACCGGTAGCGACGATAAATAAACAAAATTATTTTATGCATTGTTAACAGTTTTTATCATATTTCGACCCGCTCATGCAGGGCCGCCTGATTATCATGTAATTAAATATGAAAGTAGAATTCTTTACATTCAGACTGAGTAAGTTTTCAAATTATAAACATTATAAACCGTCTCTGTGGCCTAGTGGTTAAGGCGTCCACCTATGAAGTGGGCAGTCGAAGATTCGAATCTCGTCAGGGGTTCTGATATGGCCGGTTGGTGAGCCACCAGCTAGTTAAATAATGGTTACCGATTGCCTATCACAGACAGCCTGGCATACAAGCATAAGATTCGGGCGGTACTGATGTTCATAAAAAGAGGTGTCTCATAAGTCAGAAATGACACTATAATAAACAAACACTTTACTTTACTTTTATAAACAAGCTTTGTCAGATTAAGATGAGCGAAATTACACATGGTCAATCGCACGTTCTATATACCTATATATATATATACATGTATATCTGTAAGGTTAGCCATTTGCATGCTAGAGGCAGATAAAGTCACTTTTGCAGACGGCACAGCATGTTCTGTGCCATCTGATCTGGCTCTATGTTGTTTGTAAAAGTGATTTTATCTGCCGCTAGTGTGCAAAGGGTTAATTTTGCATACTTATTGGGCTAAATACTTACAAGGAGAGATTATAAATAACTTATCCTCTAAACAAAATAAAATAAAACTTAATGCACACTCTAAACATAACGTCAATATGGACATTAATTACGCTACAGCTTCCAAAACAAGGGAGAGCATACTAGAGCACTTGTCTAACACACTATTGTATTCAGATGGCGAAATACCAAAATACAAGTGTGGAAAATATCGAGTCGCATAAAATTGGCCCACAGAGACTTCCCCCCGAATGACCACATATACGCTTTCATCCGCGCCAACGAGAGTGATTAATATAAGTTGTTAAAATTTGCTTCGCAATCATTGTAAAATAAATAAAGTTTAAAAAAAAAAATCCGTATCCCACATAGAGATGTACTTTTATTACATACATTAGGCTGTAATTTACCAATCGTACACAATGGATAAGCTGTGAACTTTTTTTTTAAAGCATTATTTATTATACAACGATTGCGAAGCAAGCTTTAACAACTTATATTAATCACTCTCGTTGGCTCGGATGAAAGCGTATATGTGGTCATTGATGTGGGAGGAAACCGGAGTACCCGGAGAAAACCCACCTGTCCGATCTGGCGACCATCGTACCATCTCACATACTTCCCTGTCCGAGGATCGAACCCGGGTCGCATTGGTGAGAAGCGAGCGCGCTAACCACTGCGCTAATCGGACAGCTGTGAACTTGCCTACTCCACCTTCATGGAGGTTACTAGGAAGTATTAGGTGGTGTGTACACTATGTTGTTCCGATCTTTATTATAGCTTGTTTGACTACTAATGTGTCGATCTATGTCAATAGGCATTGGAGTCGAGAGGTGCTTCTCAGGGGGAAAGGGTGTCTAATATAATACTGCTAGACTTAAATCATTGAGCTCGATACCACAGGCAAAGTATTCAACATATACGCAGAGTTTATTCTAGGTCGGAATTTGTGGGAGAAGTGAGAAAGCTCGCGATCGCTTCCTTAAATGGTGTTACTTAATAAATTTCAACAGAATATGGTTAAACTGCACAGTATGACCATTAAATACAACATTTGAATAAAAGGAGTCCTTTATGATTGGCCGGTTATCTTACTGGACAGAATGTTGTATGAAAAAAAAGGAGAAAAAAAAGGGAGAAGTGGGGCTCCCAGAGGGTGAAGTCATAGTCCCTAGGGCAACTATTTCGCTCACATCGCCCTCTAGAATGAGCTCTGCATTATACGGTCTGATCTACATGCATTGCCATTATCTCTACAAAAGGGTTAATGTATGTGGTATTGGTAATGGTGTCAAGAGGTGCTTCTATGAGGGAAAGGGTTAATGTATGTGGTATTGGTAATGGTGTCAAGAGGTGCTTCTATGAGGGAAAGGGTTAATGTATGTGGTATTGGTAATGGTGTCAAGAGGTGCTTCTATGAGGGAAAGGGTTAATGTATGTGGTATTGGTAATGGCGTCAAGAGGTGCTTCTATGAGGGAAAGGGTTAATGTATGTGGTATTGGTAATGGTGTCAAGAAGTGCTTCTCTGAGGGAAAGGGTTAATGTATGTGGTATTGGTAATGGTGTCAAGAAGTGCTTCTCTCAGGGAAAGGGTTGATGTATGTCATATTGGTAATGGCGTCAAGAGGTGCTTCTCTGAGGGAAAGGGTTAATGTATGTGGTATTGGTAATGGTGTCAAGAAGTGCTTCTCTGAGGGAAAGGGTTAATGTATGTGGTATTGGTAATGGTGTCAAGAAGTGCTTCTCTCAGGGAAAGGGTTGATGTATGTCATATTGGTAATGGTGTCAAGAAGTGCTTCTCTGAGGGAAAGGGTTAATGTATGTGGTATTGGTAATGGTGTCAAGAAGTGCTTCTCTGAGGGAAAGGGTTAATGTATGTCATATTGGTAATGGCGTCAAGAGGTGCTTTTATGAGGGAAATGGTTAATGTATGTCATATTGGTAAAGGCGTCCAGAGGTGCTTCTATGAGGGAAAGGGTTAATGTATGTCGTATTGGTAATGGCGTCAAGAGGTGCTTCTATGAGGGAAAGGGTTAATGTATGTCATATTGGTAATGGCGTCCAGAGGTGCTTCTCTGAGGGAAAGGGTTAATGTATGTCGTATTGGTAATGGCGTCAAGAGGTGCTTCTATGAGGGAAAGGGTTAATGTATGTGGTATTGGTAATGGCGTCAAGAGGTGCTTCTATGAGGGAAAGGGTTAATGTATGTGGTATTGGTAATGGCGTCAAGAGGTGCTTCTCTGAGGGAAAGGGTTAATGTATGTGGTATTGGTAATGGCGTCAAGAGGTGCTTCTATGAGGGAAATGGTTAATGTATGTGGTATTGGTAATGGCGTCAAGAGGTGCTTCTCTGAGGGAAAGGGTTAATGTATGTGGTATTGGTAATGGCGTCAAGAGGTGCTTCTATGAGGGAAAGGGTTGATGTATGTCATATTGGTAATGGCGTCAAGAGGTGCTTCTCTGAGGGAAAGGGTTAAATGATTATTATTTGAAGCATGTGGAAAATTAATGTCCTTATTTTCGTCGAGGTATACAAAGATCGTGCTTTCTTAGTTTAATAATCCGATATACAACATGGTATTACACATATCTACATTGTACAAACATACTAATTCTGGCTCAATTAACCCTTTCAACACTACAGGCCTCTAAATAGACTTACAAAAAGTGTAGATCCAGATGAGCCGGCTCGTCACGTCTCATCAGGATCTCCATTTTTGCCAGTAATAATTATGACTATTTTTAGATAAAATTACCCATTTTGATAAATGAACGTATGAAATAAAGGTAATTTCCTTATTAATTTATTGGTCTAAAAATATCATGCACCAGTCCATGTCAGTTACTTGGGGTTGAATGGGTTAAACTCCTGTGTGTCAACAATGAGCAAATAGTCAAATACACAGTATCAAAATGTCAGCTGTGTATTGGGAATCCCAAATTACGTCATATCACATACATTGGAGAAATAAACAGGATGACGTAAATGTTTTAACATCACACGTTCCGACGAGGGGACAGTCATGCATTTAGTGTGAAGCTGGGAATCTTGAGTACAATTATTATTTGCAAATATTTCCCATCTGTGTCCGTCAAATATAGTGCATAGTATTAATCAATTATTAGTGCATGTAATTATGAGCAGCATGTCATCACATGCATTTGTTAATTGGAGAAAATCCTGCTACAATAGCTAGCTCATCTTGAATGCTTTGTGCTCATCTGAGCTAAAAACCTGCCATGCAAGTATGAATGTATGAATAATTGAGTTAATAGGCCGATACCACATGCATATTTAACAGGAAGAAACTAGGCGTACAAACTAAAGATGCCCCCCCCCCACCACCACCAATTATACTCGTTGCTCACTTTATTTTATAAGAACAGTCGCAATCCAGAGCATTGGGTTGGGTGCGAATCTAAATATATTCTCATTTCATCCTAATCAAACATCTTTAATCACTTTGCCAGAAAACATAAAAAAATATTTATCTCTTGTAACCTGGGACAAGTTAGTTTATACCAATTATGATAAAACAGATGGGCATGTATAATTTGTTACGGGAAGTAACCACTACGGAGCTTTTAAAAAATAAAACAGATGCGTGTCTAAAAATAGATATGGAATATCCGCGTTTTGTTTCTAGAAAGTTGATTTTGCAACACAATGCGCACTTCCTTGTTTATCATAGGCAGCTGACATATATACATGTACAAGGTCAACCTGTACCATAGTCAACTCGACCCGTGGCCTCGTTTTACGCCGTAGTACATGGCGATTTTCAATTTGAATGAAAGACCCAAACTTCACTGTTCAAATATCAACACACTTTACAATAAAAGCCATGTTTTAAAATTGATAAAAAAAAAACAAGATTGTACATATTTCGGGGGGGGGGGGGGGATATTACAATGACATGGGGGTCCCGATTGTCGATTTCGATGTGGAGCGATTTGGGTTTGAACATTTTAGAAGCCCCTGATATACAAACGTATACGTTTTCATCCGCGCCAACAAGAGTTATTAATACAAGTTGTTAAATCTTGTTTCGCAATTGTTGTAAAATAAATAAAGTTACTATTAGACATTTAAACAAGTGACCAATCACAAGCGTGCTTAGCATATTTAATAGAAATTCTGAGGTAATTATTTATTAATTAAAGTATTTGATTTCCTTTTGGCAATGCGTGTACTAGAATAATTGATTTCATTTCAGTTAATTTAGCAGAGATGACATGGGTGATCATTTCCGGGAACTTGCTTAGAATTCTTTCCATTGATTCCAACAGTAAATGGATAAGAGACAAATTAATTTGAGCTATTGCAGCTGATGCCTAGCTGCAAAATGATTCTGAATTCTAGCAATCAAATTCAGACTGTTAAAAATATACATATTGCATGCAATGAGAGACATCTCTAATTTTCTATTACCTTTATTCCCATTGCATATACACTGTAGGAGATCTGTCGAGATATAGTCATTTAATACTCATAAGAAGCAATAGTGGAATAAAATTGCTAGCATATTGTGCAAAGGAAACAACGATAAAAACAGAGGAAAACATTTAATAATAGGACCAATCTTTTTTTAGAGAGTATTCAGGGGCAGTAACTGACCGATGTCTCTCATTGCAACTAGTTTTCCAAGAATCCACTTCATGGTAGTTGTGTTGGTATAAATGATAATATATGTTAATCTATTTAAAGCGACACTAAATGAAATTGTATGTGAAAATGCAAATTTCTACAGAATGTAATTTCCTATTATATGGTATAATTTCCCCCAAATATTGGTTTTAAAAACTGAGTATTTCAACTAATAAACAAACGTCATATACGCGGTTTGTTGACATAACAAAATAATGTAAATAGGGTCGACATCCATGTGTAATACAACGCGTGCATTCTTCATAACACGATTTATAGTACATATTTACCGTTATATGTCACGTTTGTATCTATGCATATTTATTTGTAGACTAATCTTAGTTAAATTATCTCTAAGCGATAGTATCACGCCATTAGTATCGACTTTAGTGACAAACATACGTCAATCCACGAGCGTTAAATGAAATCCTACTTTCATTTTGACAACTGTTTATTGATTCAATGTTAGTGTTCGATTGTATTCATAAGAATTTGTAATAATAAGGCATTTATACCGTATTGTTCCTATTTAAAGCGCCACCTCTAATATAGGCGCCCCCACGTAAAAGTGCAACATGAAATGGCCCTTAAAGGAAATAATTGGCTTACATGTTGGTAGTACTGTTGTTTAACGTAATCCATATATATATATAAACTCCAAGCTCATGAATCACTAAGTATGCATGAATAATATGCGCATCACTTGTTGAACGTGTATCGCTATAAAAAAAGTATTTATTTTCACAGAAGAATTCTCACAATATCAACAATGCCTCGAGCTATTCAAACCGAAAGTACAAGGATAGTTACTTACATAGACACCGTATAAAAGTTTATAACGCAGAACAATCCACAGAAACACGGGTTAACTTTAAATGTATAAGATTTACGTGGCATAATATTATGTACCGCATGTACAGAACATAATTATCGATCGAGTTAGGTAACACACGATGACGTAGTAGGCGTCGCATTATGACAAAGCAAGGTCACTGAGCAGTTTCTTCCAATTAGTTGGCAATTACTGATATTGAAACGGAGATTTTCCACACCTATACTACAGAAATTAATTACTCTAATTAGCGAGCCCCTTTTGTGTTTTGCATCGCGCCCAGGCGCTATAAATAGGAACAATACGGTACGTGAAAAAATGCATTAAAAAATTGTTTGCGATGTAATGTCGCTTTAACATTAGGCCATGTATCTTAAAACTTTTTATACTTCCTTTTCAGCAGGGATGCGCTTCAGTTTATCACGCTGTTCATTTCTATGAAATTATTTTGAATTCCGGCCATTCAATTCAGATTAAACATTTATACTTCGTGTTCGGCAGAGATTACAAGAATCAACCAAGCATATCACTTGAGCTCGAGATTTGAGAAAAGTTCTATAAGCTTTGATGGTGACGAACAGAACCTGATTGGTTCCGCCGAGTGTAAATCTCAGAATCAACCAATCAAATCACCTGTAGGGCTCATTCTAAGTCAGAATTTTTGGGAGATCACGCATCTTTAAAAGGCGTTATTTAATAAATGTCAGCAAAATATGGTTAAAATGCACAGTATCACCATTAAATAGAACATTTGAAAAGAAGCAGTGCTTTATAATGGGTCAGTGTATCTTACTGGACAAAATTTTGTATGAAAATTGTAAAATAAAAAATGTTTTTTTAGGGAGAAGTGGGGCCCCTAGAGGACGAAGTCAGTGTCCATAGGGTGACTATTTCGCCCAAATCACCCTCTAGAATGAGCCCTGTACTTGAGATAAGTTCTCTAACCTCACGCTCATTGTGCACACGAGTGAACATCTTAATACAAGTTGTTATAAACTGAACCCCAAACTTACCTGCCAGGAAACTTTTGATCCCTTTGAAGTCTTGGCTGGTGAGGGGACCCATGGCCTTGCAGAAGGACTGTTGCTGCGTGCCCGAGATGATATTGTACTTTTCGCAAACTTTTTGGAACCAAGCTATAAAACAATGAGATTAAGAGATGGGGCCAAGTACAGACATGGACCGGGCACACTGGCACACTCTGGTAGTGTGCACATGCACATCCCAGTGCGGAGAGGATTAAAAAAGATTACTAGACATGGATTTATTGGCATGCTCTCGCATATAAGACGGGTTGATAAAATGGTGTAGTCCTATTGTTCCCACGTATATAAAATTAGGTAAAAATGGGTGTGGGAATAAGAGGATTTGTGTTGCAGTGTGTTTAAGAGTGTTTAAGATCAAATACAATCAAACGGACGGACAGACACGCAGACAGACAGCAACTATATATATACATACCATGAACCTGTAACCACCAACAACAAGATTCTGTCCACCGCGTTTGTTGCGGACAAACTCAATTTGAACATGTGCATTCGCCAAAAATTTGGAATGGTCATTTACCTATGAAGTGGGAATAAGTGTACTACTGGACAACAACAAGTGGGAATAAAAGGATTAAACCGATAAAATGGACTCCTGATCAGGTATAAATTGCATATTTGACAAGTGCAAGCTGAAGAACTGTTCAGTGATAGAGTGCTTTTTTTCTAAAACTTAATTATGGACATCATACTGGTAACAGTGTTTAATTAGTGGAAGTCGTGATAGCGCAGTGGATGCGCATTCGCTTCATGTGCGAAAGGTCCGGAGTTCGAGCCCCGCTGGAGCCGTTACGATTGTGCCCTTAGGCAAGGCATTTAAATTCCACGTTGCCTCTTCTCTCTCCCTCGTGACGATGGATTCCATCAGGAATGAGGTCTCGAGAGTGATTAATATAAGTTGAAATAACTTGTTTCGCTATCGAGCTAAAATAAATCTGTATAAATAAAAAAATCAGTTTTTCAAACACAAAAGAATGCTCCCATGCAGACACGGAGGTGCGAAAAATTGTCAATAAAAGTGAATCCGACAGACCAAAAAAATAAAGCTAGTCGGAAATATAAACTGCCGAGTAGCTGATTTTAACCGTGAAAATCTTGGGTTAACATTAAGTATCTGCTTATAAGATGGACGCTTGCGAAAATATTAGGCGCAAAAAAGGTTTTTTTCTTTTTCGGCACATGTTTTGTCAAATATACGGCTTCATATGTTTATTTGTGAACTATATGGTTCTTAGTTGGCTCCAAGTTTTTTAAATTGGCTCCAGTATTTGTCAATTGGTGACAGAAGTGGTGCAGACAAACATTCAGACAGAACCCTGGATGCGGTGTATGAGCAATTCAGGTCGCTATCCGAATTTAAAAAATCTACAACTAACAAGAAAAATAGTTTCTCTACCATTTCTGATTAAGACCAATAAGTGTTTTTATTCAATGATGTTACTATATCAAAATAAGATATTCAACAAGTCCTGGTGCATAAACAAAAAATAACAAGTACGCCATGCATAGGTGTCCTGAAGTCTTGAGTTCCCCATATTAACGGGTGCTGACCAGACACCTTTGTGACGCTCGCCCCTATGGTTCACCTGAGGCGAGGGTAAATAAGCTCAATCATCACACCTTTGTGATAGCTGAATTGAGCAGCAAGGTCATGTGATAAAGCTAAAACTGGCAACAAGAGTTTTTTGAAAGTTATTTTCACGACTTAAGAAAATAATAATATACGGCAAGTGCAATTAACAGTTTTTACTGGTCATTATATGTGGGAATTGTGCCGAGGATAGGTTCCACCACTTAATACAATAACGTACATTTACCATAATATTTATATGAATTATTATAACGAGAATTACAACATTTTATTAATTTTTCTTAATCTAGAAATCTAAATCTTCATTTTTTTAAAAACTTTTTTATTTAAGTTTATTTAACGTCGCTACCGGTTTCCCATTTGAGCGACGGGCAGTTTACCTAACAACACCTTTCCTGGGCAGGCTCAAGCGGTTAACCAGTATTTGGTGCACCAACCTCCGTAAGAAACTGCCAACTTTTTCATATAAATGAGACACTGTCTGAGCGGGGCTCGAACCCGTGACCATCAGAGATGATAGGTTACAGTGGTATACAAGTCAGCGACCTTAACCACTCGACCACGGAGGCGGTCTAAAAATCTTCATTGTTTATATATATACATTTTATACTGGTGGGATTTAAGTCGATCATAGGTTTCACCTCTCTATCTATTTTGCGAGGGTAATACGGAACATTTAAAACACGCAATGTAGGTTTTAAATCATCAGATATTATTTATTTTACTATTTATTAGTGTAATGTAGGTATTAGCTTAAAGTGACATTACACGGTCAAGTAATGTATCACTGCAAATGTAACCCTTACCTCAGTTGTAGTTTATGGGCATACATCATTTAAATGGTACAATTGCATGACACATTAAAATATATTATAATAAATATACTATAAAAACTATGTTTGAGAAAAATGGCGCGTGCCGGAATTGGATAATGGAAGCACAGATTTGGCTAAAAATAATTGGCTACAAAAAATAAGAGCCAGAGCAGGCCCTGACACCAATATCATATTAAATGGCAGCAGCATTGCAAAGTTATAATACAAACAAGACAGAACTTACAACTCCGGGTTTCTTTTTCTTTGTTTGCTTCAAATGGACGTGGACAGGAACATCATCATCTACATGCACATGTACCGGAGACGTAGGCCGTAAACCTTTACCCCCGGGCATCTGAAACAAACAAACAAACAGCCTTGTACATGTAACCAGTCATTCTGCATTCCCGGGCATCTGAAACAAACAAACAAACAAACAGCCTTGTACATGTAACCAGTCATTCTGCATTCCCGGGCATCTGAAACAAACAAACAAACAAACAGCCTTGTACATGTAACCAGTCATTCTGCATTCCCGGGCATCTGAAACAAACAAACAAACAAACAGCCTTGTACATGTAACCAGTCATTCTGCATTCCCGGGCATCTGAAACAAACAAACAAACAAACAGCCTTGTACATGTAACCAGTCATTCTGCATTCCCGGGCATCTGAAACAAACAAACAAACAAACAGCCTTGTACATGTAACCAGTCATTCTGCATTCCCGGGCATCTGAAACAAACAAACAAACAAACAGCCTTGTACATGTAACCAGTCATTCTGCATTCCCGGGCATCTGAAACAAACAAACAAACAAACAGCCTTGTACATGTAACCAGTCATTCTGCATTCCCGGGCATCTGAAACAAACAAACAAACAGTCTTGTACATGTAACCAGTCATTCTGCATTCCCGGGCATCTGAAACAAACAAACAAACAGCCTTGTACATGTAACCAGTCATTCTGCATTCCCGGGTATCTGAAACAAACAAACAGCCGTGTACATGTAACCAGTCATTCTGCATTCCCGGGCATCTGAAACAAACAAACAAACAAACTGCCTTGTACATGTAACCAGTCATTCTGCATTCCCGGGAATCTGAAACAAACAAACAAACAGCCTTGTACATGTAACCAGTCATTCTGCATTCCCGGGCATCTGAAACAAACAAACAAACAGCCTTGAACATGTAACCAGTCATTCTGCATTCCCGGGAATCTGAAACAAACAGTCTTGTACATGTAACCAGTCATTCTGCATTCCCGGGCATCTGAAACAAACAAACAGGCTTGTACATGTAACCAGTCATTCTGCATTCCCGGGCATCTGAAACAAACAAACAGTCTTGTACATGTAACCAGTCATTCTGCATTCCCGGGCATCTGAAACAAACAAACAAACAAACAGCCTTGTACATGTAACCAGTCATTCTGCATTCCCGGGCATCTGAAACAAACAAACAGCCTTGTACATGTAACCAGTCATTCTGCATTCCCGGGCATCTGAAACAAACAAACAGCCTTGTACATGTAACCAGTCATTCTGTATTCCCGGGTATCTGAAACAAACAAACAAACAAACAGCCTTGTACATGTAACCAGTCATTCTGCATTCCCGGGCATCTGAAACAAACAAACAGCCTTGTACATGTAACCAGTCATTCTGCATTCCCGGGCATCTGAAACAAACAAACAAACAGCCTTGTACATGTAACCAGTCATTCTGCATTCCCGGGCATCTGAAACAAACAAACAAACAAACAGTCTTGTACATGTAACCAGTCATTCTGCATTCCCGGGCATCTGAAACAAACAAACAAACAAACAGTCTTGTACATGTAACCAGTCATTCTGCATTCCCGGGCATCTGAAACAAACAAACAAACAAACAGTCTTGTACATGTAACCAGTCATTCTGCATTCCCGGGCATCTGAAACAAACAAACAAACAAACAGTCTTGTACATGTAACCAGTCATTCTGCATTCCCGGGCATCTGAAACAAACAAACAAACAAACAGTCTTGTACATGTAACCAGTCATTCTGCATTCCCGGGCATCTGAAACAAACAAACAAACAAACAGTCTTGTACATGTAACCAGTCATTCTGCATTCCCGGGCATCTGAAACAAACAAACAAACAAACAGTCTTGTACATGTAACCAGTCATTCTGCATTCCCGGGCATCTGAAACAAACAAACAAACAAACAGTCTTGTACATGTAACCAGTCATTCTGCATTCCCGGGTATCTGAAACAAACAAACAAACAGTCTTGTACATGTAACCAGTCATTCTGCATTCCCGGGCATCTGAAACAAACAAACAAACAAACAAACAGTCTTGTACATGTAACCAGTCATTCTGCATTCCCGGGTATCTGAAACAAACAAACAAACAGTCTTGTACATGTAACCAGTCATTCTGCATTCCCAGGCATCTGAAACAAACAAACAGTCTTGTACATGTAACCAGTCATTCTGCATTCCCGGGCATCTGAAACAAACAAACAGCCTTGTACATGTAACCAGTCATTCTGCATTCCCGGGCATCTGAAACAAACAAACAGCCTTGTACATGTAACCAGTCATTCTGCATTCCCGGGCATCTGAAACAAACAAACAGCCTTGTACATGTAACCAGTCATTCTGCATTCCCGGGCATCTGAAACAAACAAACAAACAGTCTTGTACATGTAACCAGTCATTCTGCATTCCCGGGCATCTGAAACAAACAAACAAACAGCCTTGTACATGTAACCAGTCATTCTGCATTCCCGGGCATCTGAAACAAACAAACAAACAGCCTTGTACATGTAACCAGTCATTCTGCATTCCCGGGCATCTGAAACAAACAAACAAACAGCCTTGTACATGTAACCAGTCATTCTGCATTCCCGGGCATCTGAAACAAACAAACAAACTGCCTTGTACATGTAACCAGTCATTCTGCATTCCCGGGCATCTGAAACAAACAAACAGCCTTGACCATGTATTCAGTCATTCTGCATTCTTTGATTTAATGTCTAAATTGGGGCTTAAACTTGCACCAACAGCTTAGGTCATATGGCGACTCTCCAGCTATTATCAAATCCAAATAGGGAGAAGAACTATATTTTTGTGGAAGTTGTGATAGCGCAGTGGATGCACGTTCACTTCAGGTGCGAGATAAACTAGCTATATTTTTTAGGTGACAAGATGTAACCCATTTAATTTGTCAAGTAACATTGACAAATACACATACCGGTATATAACATATAAGAATAGATTTCACGTATTTTCATTGTTATATATATATTATTTTCCTGCCTATTGCATACTAGAGGACATAGAAAACGTACACCTACATTATATACTAGAGGACATAGAAAACGCACACCTACATTATATACTAGAGGACATAGAAAACGCACACCTACATTATATACTAGAGGACATAGAAAACGCACACCTACATTATATACTAGAGGACATAGAAAACGCACACCTACATTATATACTAGAGGACATAGAAAACGCACACCTACATTATATACTAGAGGACATAGAAAACGCACACCTACATTATATACTAGAGGACATAGAAAACATACACCTACATTATATACTAGAGGACATAGAAAACGCTCACCTACACTATATACTAGAGGACATAGAAAATGTACACCTACAGTATATATGATTATTTTTACATGAAAACGAAATACGAAGGATTCCATCAAATAGAGCACATCTTTATTACAAAACACAAACTGAACAACTAAAACTATTCCAAAATGTTTAACATTGTTTTTCATGTAAAAACACACTTATCCGAAGTGTGCGTTTTCTATGTCCTCTAGTATATATCAACCAATTGATAGCAAGAAGAACTATATAAATTTTCTTTCGTTCTAATCCCTTTCAATCTACTACTGTTAAATTATAGAGTGGTGGAACCTATGCTCTGCGTAAACCCCACATATAATGGCCAGTATAAAATGTTAATAGCACTTGCCGTATATTATTATTTTCCTAAGTTGTGAAAACAACTTTCAAAACACTATTGTTGACAGTTTTAGCTTCATCACGTGACCTTGCTGCTCAATACAGCTATCGCAACGGTGTCGGTCGGCACCTGTTTATATGGGGAACTGAAGACTTCACAGGGCAACTAAGCATGGCGTACATGTTATTTTTTTATTTATTCACCATAACTTGTTGAATATCTTATTTTGATATAGTACATCATTGAGTAAAAACATGTATTGGTCTTATGTATATATTTAAATGGTATAGAAACTATTTTTCGGGTTAGGTGTAGATTTTTTAAAATTCGGATAGCTACCCGAATTGCTCATACACTGCAACAGTTTCAGTGGAAATATTCTCCCAATTATTTGCTTGTTTATATTCATATGCTGGACCAGCCTTGTGACAATTGCATCAGGCTACCGATACACGCAATGGAATGCTATTGAACCATGCTTCAGCTCTGTCAGCGAAAGTAGCCTAGAACTATTTAAATATTTTAAATACGGATGAAAATACGCCGATCATAGGTTCCACCACTCTATGTAAAATGTTCATTTCTTGATTACATGTATAAATACTGAAATAAATAATGTTTAAACTAAATTCAAATATTTGGACTATATGTAACACACACAGAAAGAGAGGCAATGTGGAATTAAGAGCCTTGTGTTTAATAACTGGGTCGTATGTACAATGTATGTAGGCCTACATGTATGTTCCATTTAATATCAAACCCTTTGCGGGGACCTAGACATTCAATCCGGGTAGGTATAGCAGACTTAAATGATTAACCTGTACTAAGCAATGTGTGCAAGGTGTCTTTCTCAAGTACACTACATATGTGCCATGACCGAGTATCGAACCCAGGACCTTTCAAATTCAAGCTATATCGATACCACATCAACTTCCTCTACTAGGCTCTAGACATCTTGGTTACATCTGGGCATAAACCCCTGGCCTCTCGCACATGAAATGAATGCGATACCACAACTTCCATAGAACAAATTTACTATGTTTTCCAAAGTTTAGCATGGCTAAACCTGGATCAACTGATCAAGTTCGGGCATGTTTATTTGTCCACGAATAAATGTATCTTGCAAAGTCTATTTATATTTTACGAATGAATTAACAGTAATAAATTTATAGATTCAGTGCTATAGATTATATCTAGAAGAAGTTGGTGATTGCTACATTCTACGAGCACCGGAAATGTTTCATTCAATCTGAAAGTCAGTGTCGATAAAATATTATTTAGTTTAGACTTGTCGGGCACAGTCAAATTTACATAATTTAAAGTCAAAACATTCAGCATGATTTCACCTCAGAATCTGTTCTTACCGTTAAAAGTGGTTTATTTCTGAATGTTGAAGACGTTGAATACAGGCGAATGTAACTATTCCTGTCAAAATATCGTGATATGGATTTGTATGTTTTGTATCTGACAGAAGTTGTGAATGTTTACAACCTGTCTTTGTTGATTGGTTGATTTGGCTGTCGGGCACCTTGTCTTACTAGCCCAAATAAGATTCTGAGCGAAAGGTGTGCAAATAGCGGAAAGAGGATTTAAAAGTTACATCATATTATTCTACAACTACAACACTCAATATTTAACATCATATACAAGATACAAAATTTATTTTGAGTCGGCATGATTTAACAATGAACATTAGCTATGTATAGCTATTAACCGACATGATAAACATATAGTATAAGTTTAACAAATGTATATATAACTGAAATGAAGAAAGTATTTGAGATGTCTAGCATTTTAAACTCAAATGATTAATAAATAACTTGTAAATTAGATTATAACTTAGCGCAAGGCAAGCATGCTCCAGTTTACAAGGGGTAGCAAATATAACTATAAATCAAAGCATAAAAACATAAACAGCTAGGATGCACAACTAGAGTATATAGCATATAACAAGTAGTTGAGGTATAGCATGAATCATATATTGTCAGAGCAACATGTTTATAAGGCAATTTTAAAGCATAATATTAATAATATTAAGCATTACAATAAGCATAAATATACAGGCAACACAACAGATTTATAACGCATACAAAATGCCAATTATAGGGTAAGCATAATATATATACATACACACACACACACATATACACATGTATACACATACATATACATACATATATATACACATATATATATATATAACTGGGAGTCGTGCTTAGTCAGGGACATTTGTTAAAAATAGTATTAAGTGAGATTTAACTTAAAAAAGAACTATGTACATGCATTCTATAAGGATAAAAGATATATTAGGTTACATTAGTGGTACAGTGACAAGATGCTCATCACACACTGAGTAAGTTGGGCCGGACTGTACACAGTAGGAGTCCAAGGAGGGGGTATATTCCAAAGACTTGATGGAAGGGGAAGTGAGAATATCCAACTTCTGACACCATGTAATATTTATTACGTTTCAGTTATATAACAACTAAGTTATACAATGAATAAACATACACAAGATGTGTATATAGACTTTATTTCTACAAGCTACTCTATTCGGTGATCTAGTCCAACTTTTAAATATTATTTATTTTACAATGATTGTGAAGCAAGTTTTAACAACTTATAGTAATCACTCTCGTTGGTGCGGGTGGAAACGTAAATGTGGTCATTCATGTGGGAGGAAACAAGAGTACTCGGAGAAAACCCACCTGTCCGATCTGGCGACCACCGTACACTCTCACCACCTTTACCATCTAGTCCAATAGTTGATCTAGGCGGATGTCATACCCAACATTCTGGAAACTCATACATGCTCAAGTCAGGCTAATTTACTAATTGTTACAAACTCTATAAACAATGCATTTCTGGCCCTTTTTCATTAATTTATCTAAGTTGTGTGTAAAATGAATATGTTGTATTGTTTGAAATAAACTACGTTTAAACTTGTATACACATGTATTAGATGATTGTGGTCAATGCATACTAAGTTATTTCTGATTTTGAATAGGTATGACTGTCGATCTCTATTCAAGTGTTTGCCAGTTCAGGGAGTTAATCATTTAAGCCACACTGCTTTGAATAATAGTCATATTTATTGCAAGTACATCATGGTAGATAGATAGATAACTTTATTTCTTCCACTGCAGGGAGAGCCACATACAATATAAACATAAACATCAAATTTACAAAGAACACAATCTAATACAAAGTACAATTATACTTGACAATTATACAACGCATAGGTACAATGCACGTCAAGTGCATATCTATACATATGATATTTACAGAGAAAGGCATACAATTTACGATGCAAATAAAGTACATGCCTTCACAATGATATTACACTGGTACGTACACAGTAGTTCTAGTATAACATACACATATTTGTATATGAATATAAATATACTCATACATGTATATGTACATGTACATAAACCACACATATTCATCTATAATACCGGTGCACCAGTATTAATATCCGTGATAAGCGCACACTATAAACCTGAGTGGATCATACCGAAACGAAACTCAAGATTCAATCAGACTAACACACCATTATTTAGCGACCATAGTATGCACGTATCACATGGCTACATGAAGCTTATACCATTAACTTTTATGTAATATTTGACGATCTTCCCGCAACTGAATTGTGCTTTAAGAAGTTAGAACATTGTTTCTATTGGTAGATTACCTCCAGTATAATATTATATATTTTTTATTCAAGTAATGAATGAATGGATGAATGACGGGTTGATAGTTTCCATCTGGGTATGATCTACATTGAGCTTGTTTAATGTGTGTGGAGGCCGAATGAAATTATGATCAGCGATTCATCACTTATATTGACAGTATATATTCTATTCAATGATAGAAATAAAAAACAATATTACACTTTGTATTTAAAATGCATAAATTTAGGCCAGATTTGCGATTTACCCTGTGCCGAACCTAGTACTTAGATCATCATTGGAACAGCGTAGGCTGTAAGACACGCATTGAAGAGCCAAGAACGTTGCCCAACACTGCGAGTGCGCATGCTCGTACCTTCGATTGCTGATGTCAGCTGCATATTATTAGTGATGAAATACATACGGAAATAGATACAAACATGTCAGATTTGATACTAGAAGTAGGAACAGTGCAATTATAAGTAATTTCCACATACCCGTGTGATAGAACCAGGAAAGCAATGCCAATCATGAATAAATATCCAGTTTATAATTACACAAAACCACACTCCCAAACTGGCATGTAGGCCTACACATCTAGATCAACTTGTATTCGGCATCTGTCAGTCTTGTCAGACTATGAAGTTAGCGCGACCTGCAGTGGCGGTTGCAGCCTTCGCACGTGAAGACAGAGTCACTGGAAGGCGATGCAGTTGGTGGCGGCTAACACTGTTGGCTTTCCTCTTCCTGCGTTTGTCGCCAGAGGCTGCTTGCAGAGCGAGTTCTCCCCTCTTTAAGCCTGTTGGCAGCTGTTGTATCCAGGCTATTCTGTTTGCTGCGAGGGATTCCCAGTTGGTGGTGTCCATCCCCAGCGCTTTTATATCTCGTTTGCAGACATCCTTGAAGCGAAGTTGGGGTCGACCTTTGTCTCTGTGCCCTGTGGCCAGTTCACCATACAACATATCTTTTGGAATGCGACCGTCGTTCATCCGGCGTACGTGTCCGAGCCAGCGTAGACGGCGTTGGCGAGGTAATGTTTACATATATGGGATGCCGGCTCTGCTGAGGACCGCGTTGTTGGTGACCTTGTCCTGCCAGGATATGCCTAGGACGCGACGCAGAAGGCGGAGGTGGAACACTTGCAGTTTTCGCTCTTGAGTGGCGTATGTTGTCCATGACTCGCTTCCATAGAGGAGTGTGCTGACGACGCAAGCCTTGTACACCGCTATCTTGGTGTTGATTGTCAGATGTCTGTTTTCCCACACCTTCTTGCTTTGCCAATACGTTTGTCCAGCTCCACATCGAGCGAGAGGTTGTTCGTGGCTGTGGAACCCAGGTAGGTAAATTGGCTGACGACCTCAAGCTGATAGTCTCCGATGACAATGGCGGGTGGGATGGCAGTTCCTTGGCACATGACTTGGGTCTTCTTCAAGCTGATGGTTAGGCTGAAGAGGTCGCAATCTGCAGAGAAACGGTCCATCAGTGACCGGAGCTGTTCTTTAGAATGGGCAGCAAGTGTAACGTCGTCGGCAAGGAGCATGTCTCTGATTAGGACTTCTCTTGGATTGGATTTTGCTTTTAGAGGGGTGGTGTTGAAGAGCTTGCTGTCAGATCTGGAGTGATGGTAGACTCCTTCTGTAGCTCTCTTGAAAGCGTGCCTGAACAGCATGGCAAATAAGATGCCGAAGAGTGTGGGGCGAGTACGCAGCCTTGTTTGACGCCGCTATTGACCACGAATTCTGGAGGTTTCACCCTCGTACGGTAATCTTCATGCCGTCATGAAAAGACTTTACGATGCTGAGCAACTTGGGAGGGCAGCTTATCATAGGTAGTATCTTGAATAGCCCATCGCGGCTCACCAGGTCGAACGCTTTGGTGAGGTCTATGAAGGCGATGTAGAGGGGCTGATGTTGCTCACGACACTTTTCTTGTAGACCTGATCAGCTAGCTTCTGGAGTCTAGTGAGGGCTATGCGGGCACACAGCTTCCCAACCGTGCTGAGCAGTGATATGCCGTGGTAGTTGTTGCAGTCACTGCGGTCGCCTTTGTTCTTGTAGAGGGTAACTATATTTGAGTCCCTCATGTCTTGGGGAACTTCACCCTCCTCCCAGCATTTGCTGAGTAGCTTGTGGAGTGGCTCTAGCAGAGTGTACTTCGCACACTTGATAACTTCAGCTGGAATTGAGTCTCTACCTGGTGCTTTGCCAGCTGGAAGCCTGTCGATAGCCTTGACGAGTTCATCGAGCGATGGTTTTGTGTCGAGGTCGGACATTTCTGATAGGCGCTCGATGGCATCTAGGGCTGACTTGTGGACATTGTTTTCTCTCGAGTACAGCTCTGAATAGTGCTCTACCCATATTTCCATCTGCTTTGTCTTGTGTGAGATGATCTCTCCAGAGTTAGACTTCAATGGTGCTGTCTTCTTTATGCTTGGACCCGTTGTTTTCTTGATGCCGTCGTACATGGCCTTGACGTTACCAGTGTCGGACGCACTCTGTATAGATGAGCACATGTCGCGCCAGTATTCGTTGACGCATGACCTGACGTTCTTCTGGACGTTTGTCCTTTCAGCCTGCAGAGCATGTTGTGACTGGGCTGTTGGCGTATACTTGTGCTTCTGTAGCGCTGTACGTTTGGCGTCCACAAGTGCGTCGAGTTGTTTGGCTTATAGTGGATACCAATCGTTTTGCCGGTCTCCCTGTTTCTTGCCGAATGTGTCGATTGCGGCTGTGTACGTGGCTGTCTTGGTGTACTTCCACAACTCTTCGGACCGCGTGTTTGATCAACATCCTGTAGAGAAGTTGCGAGCTGAGTGTTGAAGCTTGCTGCCTTCTCTGTGTTGTTGGTCAGCAGTACATTCACGCGGGGCTTGGCATATTTGATCGAACGGTGACATTTCTTGGGCTGCAGTCTGATGTCCAGCAGATGAGTGAGTGATCTGTATCGTAATCAGCACTGTGGTAAGTCCTTGTTACCAGGATGGTCTTAAGTTGGGACCTTCTGGTAATGATCAGATCCAGCTGGTGCCAGTGCTTTGGCCTTGGGTGCCTGCATGATACTCTGTGATGGGGCTTTGTGCTGAAGAAGGTGTTTATGATGCAGAGATCATGATATGAACAGGTCTCCAGTAGACGCTGTCCAGTGGCATTGGTTTTACCGACTCTAAAGTGTCCAAGGCAAGATGGCCATGCTTCTTGGGTCGGCGCTAACCCGGGCATTGAAGTCGTCAAGAATGACGAGAGGTTCCTGATCAGGATACTGCAACTTATGCACAATGTATATCCTCGTGTTAAGGACTGTGGAAATCAGCTGTACCAGTGGACTCTAATGAATTATTGAACAATGCAATCTTCATCCAAACAACCAGAGATATGTTAGGAGACTTGATATGTACCAAGTACGATGGTAGCCATGTGAAACTGAGTCATGAGAATACATGAACTACTTATGTATATTCATTATTTTTGTTTAACATTTATTGAATATTTTATTTGTGCTAAAAATAGGAAACATCCTACTTAGAGCCGCGCACCATACAGTTGTTTAAGAATCTTAGTCAACGAGAACTACTTTTTCTGTGCATATTGCATATTTATATTGGAAGAACCTTTTGATGTATCACTACATTGTACTGAATCTGAAGGCGGCTCTTTGACTAATTTGTACCTGGTGTAGTGGAGTTTAGGCTCAACAGGTAGCTGTTAAAATATCACAGAGAATTCGTGTTAGAGCCGCGTGCGGATTTGATCTATTATGATGATGATTGAGCTTATTTACCCTTGCCTCCGGCGAACCATATGGGCGAGATCTATTATTGATTTGTGATTGATTTTATTTGGGGATTAATCACACACTAACCATACATTGGGTTTTAGATTGGATGAACAAGACAGAACTTCAATCACATCTTGTCCGCCTCCGTCCGTGCTCGAGTGGTTAAGGTCACTGACTTGAATACCACTGTAACCTATCATCACTGATAGTCACGGGTTTGAGCCCAGCTCAGACCGTGTCTCTTTATATATGAACAAGTTGACAGTTTCTTACGGAGGTTGGTGCACCAAGTACTAGTCAACCGCTGCAGCCTGCACAGGAAAGGTGTTGTTAGCTAAACTGCCCGTGGCTCAAATGGGTACCGATAGCGACGTTAACTAACTTTAAATAAAAAACAAATTCACATATTCCAGGTATCTCCTTCACAACGTGCACGTCATGACCTTGGTACAGCTGACAGCAGGAAAATGGGTCAAGGACTTCGCTGATGCCAGCCTCGCTATCGGAACAGAAGACGCCATGTGACTCAGTATGAGTAGCTTCACAGTAACTTACCTACTTGGCGATACAGCAATGCTTGGTGCTGTAGACGGTGGGTATTGCAAGCCTGATCTTGATGGAGACGGCGGGATGTTACTTCTATGCTGATCCGGTAGCGATGATGACCCTAGTGAAGAAACCGCGAAGACTCCGCTTTATCAAATACGACTTTCGAATTTCGTATGCTATTATATATCGCTATAAACAGTAAAACCGCTTGTAACTGAATAGTTGTCTACTTCTTGTATGGAACATGAGCGAGACCATAATTCATATGTCAGCATGTGCATGCTTCATTGAGATGCAATGGTGTATGCTGATGTTCCGTGTCTGGAATACTGCTCGGAAGGGTACTCGAGTTCTTTATCCAACAATAATAAGTATATAGAATCCGATTTAGCTATTGAGCATTCCTATGAATCTACATTCTTGCTTGAACTTTCCGTTCAGCCTTGGTCACTAGTAAACCTTTTTGATGATCCGGAAGACTCATCTGACCTATTCATTGATATGTTCTCTACTGTTCTTAACAATCACGCACCTATTATAAATAGAAGAGTAAAAAGGGCGGCTCAATCAAACTGGATACATTCAGATAGTTTAGAAGCTATCAAACATAGAAGTCATTTTCGCAAGAAACAAGTCATAGATAAGTTTAAGATATGGGGACAAAAAGTCAGATCGTACATATTTACATCAAAGCATACTACCCCACACATATTAACTCGAATAAACACAATCCTAAGCAAGTATGAATTATAAGGACTAAACAAGAAATCTCAAACGAAATACCTACATGATAAAAATGGATGTAACATATTAAATGCTAACTATACGACCAATATTGTTAATGAACATTTCTGTATTGTACATAGGAAGTTTCAGTCTGTTAACCAACCAACGTAATACTCTAACTTTGCGCTTGAAAATACTAACAACACTAAATTGGGAAACATATCTAGATTTTCTATTTCATTAGTGTCCGTGCAGTTTGTTGAAAAACAGCTTCATTCACGTAATATATCTAAATCAACCGGCTTTGATAATTTACATGCCATATTCTTAAAGTTTTCTGCCAAAACCACTGCTCCAGTTCTAACACAAATATTCAACTCTAGTAGCATAAACTCCATTAAATTTCCCAACTCATTTAAATTAGCCAAAGTTACACCCATTCATAAAAAAGGAGATAAATCAAATAAAATTATACAGACCTACATCAATATTACCTGTAATGACATTAATTCTTGAGCGCCATGTCAGCTTTCACTTGAAACAAATTCTCGAGGAACATAACTTATTATGTGATCGACAATCTGGGTTCCGGGTAAATCATTCGTGTCAAACAGCCCTTACACGCTCATTGGATGATTGGATATCAGCAATTGATAAGAATGAAGTAGTGGACACAATTTTTCTGGATCTTTCCAAAGCCTTTGATCTGGTTGATCATTTTTTTTTATCTTAATACGTAAATTAGCTTATTATGTGCTTGCTGAATCGTCACAACATTGGTTCTCCTCTTACTTAGCTCACAGGTTCCAACATATACTACTTTCCGGTGCTCGTTCTGATGCTGGACCAGTTGTTTCTGGTGTTCCGCAGGGGTCTGTCTTATGGCACATTCTCTTTATAACTTACATCAATGACTTGCCTATGGCTCTTACCAGTACAGTTGCAGACATATTTACTGATGCTACAACTGTATCTGCATCCGACCAATCTCTTGACACTCTTACTACTTCTTTATATACTGGTTTGATAAATGTTCATCAGTGGTGTCTAGACAATATTTCTAAAACCAGAATCATATATAACTCTTCTAAATCGAAAGTTCGAATTGTTAGTGAGTCTGCTCCTGACGTGATATTGAAGTGATATTGAACAAGACCATCATACATCCGAGTTCTGCTAACCGGCTACTTGGAGTCACGATCGAAAACACACTATACTGGGATAAACATACTGACAATGTTCTCAAAAGGTGTATCTCTTAATTTATATTTACTGTATCGCATACAAATATATCTCTCTATTCCCAATTTCAAACTTCTACAATGCTTATATATTGCCTCACTTAGACGTTTATTGTGTAATTGGGAGGGGGTGTAACTGCAACTCATTTTAGAAGATAAACTAGTTCGGTTCCAAAAGAGAGCAGCTAAAATAAGTCGAGATCAGGATTTCGACACTCCATCGAAATTATATTCTCCCAACTAAAATGAATAAACATACAGAACGAGTCATATATCAGAAGGCTATGCAAATGTATAAAACATCACATGAAACTGCTCCAGTATACCTAAAATCGCTCTTCACTTTTACTTCTGATATATATCCTAGAATTCTCAGATCAATCTCAGATTATCAGTTATACACACCCAGACCAAACTGCTATAGTTACTAGACTGTGTGGATTGCGGTCTTTAAGCTGATTTCATACTTCAAGATACCCATATAAGTCATATCTGCACATTGTTATGCATGTATATATTTATTGTCCTTAAATGTCTCATTCCCATTTTCTAGTCTACTAGCCGAGTCCATATATCATCATATCCCATAGCATATTATATATAGTTTCTCTACTAGACAATTCCATATATCATCATATTCCATAACATATTATATATAGTTTCTCTACTAGACAATTCCATATATCATCGTATCCCATACCATATTATATATAGTTTCTCTACTAGACAATTCCATATATCATCATATTCCATAACATATTATATATAGTTTCTCTACTAGACAATTCCATATATCATCATATCCCATACCATATTATATATAGTTTCTCTACTAGACAATTCCATATATCATCATAGTCCATAACATATTATATATAGTTTCTCTACTAGACACTTCCATATATCATCATATTCCATAACATAGTATATATAGTTTCTCTACTAGACACTTCCATATATCATCATATTCCATAACATAGTATATATAGTTTCTCTACTAGACAATTCCATATATCATCATATTCCATAACATAGTATATATAGTTTCTCTACTAGACAATTCCATATATGATCATATTCCATAACATAGTATATATAGTTTCTCTACTAGACAATTCCATATATCATCATAGTCCATAACATATTATATATAGTTTCTCTACTAGACAATTCCATATATCATCATATCCCATAACATATTATATATAGTTTCTCTACTAGACAATTCCATATATCATCATATCCCATACCATATTATATATAGTTTCTCTACTAGACAATTCCATATATCATCATATTCCATAACATATTATATATAGTTTCTCTACTAGACAATTCCATATATCATCATATCCCATACCATATTATATATAGTTTCTCTACTAGACAATTCCATATATCATCATAGTCCATAACATATTATATATAGTTTCTCTACTAGACACTTCCATATATCATCATATTCCATAACATAGTATATATAGTTTCTCTACTAGACACTTCCATATATCATCATATTCCATAACATAGTATATATAGTTTCTCTACTAGACAATTCCATATATCATCATATTCCATAACATAGTATATATAGTTTCTCTACTAGACAATTCCATATATGATCATATTCCATAACATAGTATATATAGTTTCTCTACTAGACAATTCCATATATCATCATAGTCCATAACATATTATATATAGTTTCTCTACTAGACAATTCCATATATCATCATATCCCATAACATATTATATATAGTTTCTCTACTAGACAATTCCATATATCATCATAGTCCATAACATAGTATATATAGTTTCTCTACTAGACAATTCCATATATCATCGTATGCCATAACATATTATATATAGTTTCTCCACTAGACAATTCCATATATCATCATATTCCATAGCATAGTATATATAGTTTCTCTACTAGACAATTCCATATATCATCATATTCCATAACATAGTATATATAGTTTCTCTACTAGACAATTCCATATATCATCATAGTCCATAACATAGTATATATAGTTTCTCTACTAGACAATTCCATATATCTTCATATTCCATAACATAGTATATATAGTTTCTCTACTAGACAATTCCATATATGATCATATTCCATAACATATTATATATAGTTTCTCTACTAGACAATTCCATATATCATCATAGTCCATAACATATTATATATAGTTTCTCTACTAGACAAGTCCATATATCATCATATTCCATAACATATTATATATAGTTTCTCTACTAGACAATTCCATATATCATCATATTCCATAACATATTATATATAGTTTCTCTACTAGACAATTCCATATATCATCATAGTCCATAACATAGTATATATAGTTTCTCTACTAGACAATTCCATATATCATCATAGTCCATAACATAGTATATATAGTTTCTCTACTAGACAATTCCATATATCATCATATTCCATAACATATCATATATAGTGTATCTGCTAGACAATTCCATATATCATCATATTCCATACCATATTATATATAGTTTCTCTACTAGACAATTCCATATATCATCATATTCCATAGCATATTATATATAGTTTCTCTACTAGACAATTCCATATATCATCATATTCCATAACATAGTATATATAGTTTCTCTACTAGAAAATTCTATATATCATCATAGTCCATAACATAGTTTATATAGTTTCTCTACTAGACAATTCCATATATCATCATATTCCATAACATATTATATATAGTTTCTCTACTAGACACTTCCATATATCATCATATACCATAATATATTATATATAGTTTCTCTACTAGACAATTCCATATATCATCATAGTCCATAACATAGTATATATAGTTTCTCTACTAGACAATTCCATATATCATCATAGTCCATAACATATTATATATTGTTTCTCTACTAGACAATTCCATATATCATCATATTCCATAACATATTATATATAGTTTCTCTACTAGACAATTCCATATATCATCATATTCCATAACATAGTATATATAGTTTCTCTACTAGACAATTCCATATATCATATACCATAACATATTATATATAGTTTCTCTACTAGACAATTCCATATATCATCGTATGCCATAACATATTATATATAGTTTCTCCACTAGACAATTCCATATATCATCATATTCCATAGCATAGTATATATAGTTTCTCTACTAGACAATTCCATATATCATCATAGTCCATAACATAGTATATATAGTTTCTCTACTAGACAATTCCATATATCATCATATTCCATAACATAGTATATATAGTGTCTCTACTAGACAATTCCATATATCATCATAGTCCATAACATAGTATATATAGTTTCTCTACTAGACAATTCCATATATCATCATAGTCCATAACATATTATATATTGTTTCTCTACTAGACAATTCCATATATCATATACCATAACATATTATATATAGTTTCTCTACTAGACAATTCCATATATCATCATATTCCATAACATAGTATATATAGTTTCTCTACTAGACAATTCCATATATCATCATAGTCCATAGCATAGTATATATAGTTTCTCTACTAGACAATTCCATATATCATCATAGTCCATAGCATAGTATATATAGTTTCTCTACTAGACAATTCCATATATCATCATAGTCCATAACATATTATATATGCTTTCTCTACTAGACAATTCCATATATCATTATAGTCCATAACATATTATATATAGTTTCTCTACTAGACAATTCCATATATCATCATAGTCCATAACATATTATATATAGTTTCTCTACTAGACAATTCCATATATCATCATATACCATAATATATTATATATAGTTTCTCTACTAGACAATTCCATATATCATCATATTCCATAACATATTATATATGCTTTCTCTACTAGACAATTCCATATATCATTATAGTCCATAACATATTATATATAGTTTCTCTACTAGACAATTCCATATATCATCATATACCATAACATATTATATATAGTTTCTCTACTAGACAATTCCATATATCATCATATTCCATAGCATATTATATATAGTTTCTCTACTAGACAAGTCCATATATCATCATAGTCCAAAACATAGTATATATAGTTTCTCTACTAGACAAGTCCATATATCATCATATACCATAACATATTATATATAGTTTCTCCACTAGACAATTCCATATATCATCATAGTCCATAACATATTATATATAGTTTCTCTACTAGACAGTTCCATATATCATCATATTCCATAACATAGTATATATAGTTTCTCTACTAGACAATTCCATATATCGTCATATTCCATAACATATTATATATAGTTTCTCTACTAGACAATTCCATATATCATCATAGTCCATAACATAGTATATATAGTTTCTCTACTAGACAATTCCATATATCATCATAGTCCATAACATAGTATATATAGTTTCTCTACTAGACAATTCCATATATCATCATATTCCATAACATAGTATATATAGTTTCTCTACTAGACAATTCCATATATCATCATATTCCATAGCATATTATATATAGTTTCTCTACTAGACAATTCCATATATCATCATAGTCCATAACATAGTATATATAGTTTCTCTACTAGACAATTCCATATATCATCATAGTCCATAACATAGTATATATAGTTTCTCTACTAGACAATTCCATATATCATCATAGTCCATAACATAGTATATATAGTTTCTCTACTAGACAATTCCATATATCATCATAGTCCATAACATAGTATATATAGTTTCTCTACTAGACAATTCCATATATCATCATAGTCCATAGCATAGTATATATAGTTTCTCTACTAGACAATTCCATATATCATCATAGTCCATAACATAGTATATATAGTTTCTCTACTAGACAATTCCATATATCATCATAGTCCATAACATAGTATATATAGTTTCTCTACTAGACAATTCCATATATCATCATAGTCCATAACATAGTATATATAGTTTCTCTACTAGACAATTCCATATATCATCATAGTCCATAACATAGTATATATAGTTTCTCTACTAGACAATTCCATATATCATCATAGTCCATAGCATAGTATATATAGTTTCTCTACTAGACAATTCCATATATCATCATATTCCATAACATAGTATATATAGTTTCTCTACTAGACAATTCCATATATCATCATATTCCATAACATATTATATATAGTTTCTCTACTAGACAATTCCATATATCATCATAGTCCATAGCATATTATATATAGTTTCTCTACTAGACAATTCCATATATCATCATATCCCATAACATAGTTTCTCTACATTTCAGCTTTAACATTACTATATAATTCCAAGGTGCAGGTTTTTTCACTTTTATTTCTATCTTTTGACTGTATTTGATTTGTATATATGTTGAGGGCCTCATGATAGATTAACTTTTCCTATATTAGTTCTCTCGTAAGTCTTATTATTAATATTATTATTCCGTAGGCCTAAATCTTGCAATTGGGCAATGTATGCATTGACATCGTCAGTTAACATGATCACAGTGTGTATGTCAACTACATGTACTTCCTTATCAAAAATTAAAAGTTCATCTCGAATTTCTTCTTCTTCTTCTTCTTCTTCTTCTTCTTCTTCTTCTTCTATTTCCCGTTTAAGGACAGAAATCCATGACCGGAATGCACTTTGTCCTGTGTGTTTTTCAGGAGGTATGTACATACATAAGACCATGTAATTATCTTATCATCTCATGGAAATACAACACTAGTCAAAAGTGTTGCCCTCCTCTCCATGTACGGTTGCCCGCATGGCTCAGGAAAGATAAAAACGGTCAAAACTAACGAATTAACATTTAAATAGTACAGTCTACATCCGTTATGTCGAATTCCGTCTTATCGAACAAAACACTTCGACATAACCGAAGTTTGACTGAACGAATTTCGATATAAATGGAGCCAGTTAGATGTGCAACGGGACTTTGATCCGACTTCGAGATAACCGTACAATTCGACATAACCGACTTTGACATAGCGGCTGCAGACTGTATGTCAGATAATAGTCTCATATATGTATCAGACGAATAAGCACAACACGCACGCACGCACGCACGCACGTACGCACGCACGCACGCACGCACGCACGCACGCACGCACGCACGTACGCACGCACGCACGCACGCACGCACGCACGCACGCACGCACGCACGCACGCACGCACGCACGCACGCACACACACACACACACACACACACACACACACTTATAGTACATATGAAACAGTACATAGCAAGTCCAATAGAATTATAAGAGACGTATGTTCATTAGTACAAAACACAAGTATATGTACAAAGATAAAACCAGTGAACAGTTGCTAATCGATGTACTAAAATCGAACTAAATACAAAGTCGACAGATTTTATGAACATGAGAATACTTACTAATGTACACTTAAAAAAGTATGCAATGTTCTTAATGGTGTAAGCTTCTTGATGTAAGCTTGTTAATGATGTAAGCTTCTTAATTTGTAAATTACATTATTTACTGAACTTTTTAATCTTTATTTTACAACGATGACGAAGCAAGTTTTAACAACTTATATCAACCACTCTCGTTGGCGCGGATGAAAGCGTAAATGTGGTCATTCGTGTAGGAGGAAACCGGAGTACCCGGAGAAAACCCACCTATCCTATATGTCCTATATGGCGACCACCATACCATCTCACATACTTCCCGGTCCGTACTTCCCATGTTACATTGGCGAGAACCGAGCAAGCTAACCACTTCGCTAATCGAACTGAACTATTAGTAGAGTACATGCACAATAAGTATATTACAATCATTGCAAGTACAGGGTCCGAGGTTATAAAACTGTTCTCAGACCTCAAGCTGAAGCTTAAGTGATTTGATTGGTTGATTCTGAAATTTACACTCAGTCGAACCAATCAGAAGGTTGTTACTATATACAATAGTCGTGGTAAGGAAAGTACACTCAAGTAATCAATATGTTGAATATGAGATATGCACACGTGCGTGGTATTGATATCTTGCCGAAACGAAATGCAAGACAGCTGTGGACATGTAAGCATACGCATTGTGAATTGCTTCCTATTTCTCACATCCTGTGACCTAATGGGTGAGATATAACAGTAAATGTGTACGAACACGCTTTGTGATCAGTGATAGCACATCTTTGTTCACGATACACGTGCTATGTCACGCGTGTGTGTTTTTACGTTTATTTACCGTCGCTACCGGTTGCCCATATGAGCGACGCCTCCTGAAGAGATTAGTCATTTTATATTTTGGAGGATGGTGCAATGATACAGACAGAGACCCATTCCAGAATCTCCTCTGGTTCTTTTACGTGCACGGTGTAAAGCACCGACACGAGACCTCGGTTTAGCGTCCCATCTGAAGTCTGTTAATTTTATTATGGTCAGACGGGGGATCGAACCTGCGATCCTTGGATTACCAGTCCAGCGTGTTACCACTGGACCACAGATCCGTATATGTCATGCATTAATTTAAATATTATTTATATAAATTGTATCATGTTTGTATGTTTGTTGAAATACTCAGAATTTGTGATTAATATTTGGAAACAAATTATAGAATCTGTAAGTAAAGTAAATGGGTAAGTTTTTATTTAACTCTTTCACCGCCAATGTCGCATAAAAGCGACTTTGTAAAAAAGTAGAGAACCCGACCGGACAGAATAGAACATGCCGTCTGACCAGGCTATATGCTGATTGCTCTTCAGACAGTGGAGCTGAAACACCTGTCCGAATAGCAAACAACATAGATCCTGATCAGACGCGGCGTTACGCCGCGGCTGATCTGGATCTATGTTGTTTGCACATGCTCTGAATTTATTCGGCGCTGAAAGAGTTAAAGTGACATGTGCACATTTCAACAAATATATATAGCAAATATTAAACCACAAGAAGACGCACCCGGCCCTGTGGGCATATAAGTTAAGTCACATAATAATATACATTCAATAATAATTAATTTATTATATATTGTGAACAGAAGCGATCTGATCATTAGATTAATAAATTGAAAAAATATGGCGCTATTCAAAAATCATATGGGTTATCAATGTACAAAGTAATTAAGAACGTATCCATACGTCTTCTCTTATCTACAATGACAAGGTCCAATACTGTGACCTAACCGCGTGGTAGTACAAACAAACCAGTCGAGCGCACGCGAGCAGATGCGAGTCCCCCACATTGGGGCACAACGAGAATTGCAATGGTATACAATGGTATACAATCAGTATCTGTAGAATTGACTATTTTTTTAATGATTAAGTGTCGCTTTAATATTCGTGTAAAATAAACCAAACCCTGAGGTATGTGCGAGATTTACTTTTTCGTGGAAAAGACTAATCAATTACAAGCAAACTGATTACAAGTACTGCTAATTATGTTAAATTACTACGCAGGCAAGTAGTTCTATTACGTGGCTATAGCTAAACGGATTTTAAACAGATACGAATCTGCATGTTTTGCTATCGGTATTGTAGGCCTACCTTTATAGTTATTGTCCACAATTATGTTATTATTCTGAAATGCGTGATCTATTCAATGTTGAAATAAATAAACTGTTGTGCAAGGGTATATTTCCATCAGTCTGACAAGTGTCCATAAATTATATCTTGATCTAACAGGGAACTAGTAATTGTTATAACAATCGTATTGAAAATTAATTAGCCGGATCAATATTGTTTTCCATGAAAAAGGCTTTTTAAGCCGAATATTCGAGCGTACAGGGGACCATTATACGGTATACATAATTCTATATTAACAAATGTCCTGACGTCATACCTTTGTACGTGCGGCCTATTATTATTAGTATTGGATTGCATTCAAAAGGCCAGAGTATTATATTAAATCATATGAGTACATGTACGAAACTGTAAACGGCGTCACGCTCCTCGCAGTACAATGTTTTCGGCTTATATCCTATACATATGACGACAGCATGTTAGTGGTTATGTGAATATACATAGAATTGACCGTCATTCACTGTTCATCAATACTCGTAGATTCCATCCACTAAGTTCAAATAAATTACTTTATGGTATAGAGTCACTAACAGACGAGGAGAACAATACTTTATTATTGGAAGTGCAAACATACATAAAATTCTCGTCGTTTTTCGGCACTGCTCTCTTGATTATATATACGTTATTAGCTTGCGAGTTTGGGTCTGGGTTCGGGTCTTGGCGTTGTGTGGGGGAGCAATAGGTGGAATCGTGTGAAGCAGGTATCAATCTAAGCAATTTTTATATTTTTTTTGTAACAAGTTTGTCATCTTTTTCTTTAGTCCTTTGAATCATTTTATTTTCATTCTTTTTTGTGGTTTCTTTTCTAAAAAAACTTAGCTATTTAGTTTATTCAAACGTTATCTTGACTTCCTGGTGCGGGCCGTTGTCTAATGTTGTTAAAACTTGTGGCCCAAACCATTTGCATGTTCATATTATGTATTTTATCTGTTTATGCATGACATATATAATAATGATTTGCAATAAAATATGATTAAACTAAACTGAATATACATTTTCGCGTTACGAAGAACAGCATGAACTATTTGTCACGAAGAATAGCGTGGACTATTTGTCTTTCAGTAGAGTGGTAGTATTGGTCAGCTCGTGTATGGGACGGATCTGTAGTCCAGTGGTAGCACGCTGGATTGGTAATCCAGGGATAGCAGGTTCGATCTCCCGTCTGACCCTAATAAAATGAACAGTCTTTCAGATGGGACGTTAAACAGAGGTCTCGTGTCTGTGCTGTACACCGTGCACGTAAAAGAAACAGAGGAGACTTTGAAATGGGTCTCTCTGTCTGTATCATTGTACTATACTCCACACATCTAAAATGACTAATCTCTTTAGGAACAGAACAGAACAACATTTTATTATCAGACTTGTACATAGCACATACTCATATAATACTTAATATATAATATAGTTATTTACATCACGTGACTTGTTAGTTACATATTCAAGTATGTTCATTGTATTAGTAACAGAGGATGAACATTATATTTAAGCCGAATATCGTATAATATCAAGTACATTTAACAAGAAGAAACAATTTTATTAGATATAAATTATTATGGTTATTTGTCTTTAACATAATTATGTAGATGGAAATTATTGATCAATGAAGACATTATGCTGTCGTTAGAGAGTTTCTGTAGCCTGAGTTCCAGTGTCGATTTTTCACTTTTTAACTTCTGGCCAAATGATATGACCAGAAACTCAATACGGCCCAATTAATAGTCCCGGTGTTAAAATATATGTATTTGACTGACCAGGCAAAATATATCGACGCCTGTTCCCAGGCTAAGTTTCTGAGGTACAAAGCTCTTTTCAAATAATTTGCTAATTTAAATATCGGATGTTTTAGTAGTTCTAGATATTTATACACGGACGGTCTTCGGTAATAGTACGGGTTTAAATACTTATGTCCAATGTTAATGTAGCATGGACAAACACAAACAAAGTGATATTCATCTTCTAAGTCATTGGTATTACAGTTAATGCATTTCTAGGTATTCTATTGCGCGCATAGCGACCAGTTTGTATTATTAGAGAGTGGGCAGATAAGCGTAATCTAGATATATAAACTAGTACAGGAGGCGTCGCGCAAATGGACAACCGGTAGCGACGATAAATAAACGTAAAACATACACACACAATTAACGGTATCTATGTAAATGTAAATTATGTATGCAGATTTAGATGTATTCTTTATTTCAGTCTTATCATTGTACAATACAAAAAATATACACAACAAATTGTCGTGGCAAAGTACAACACCATTCATTATAAAATAATTATAAGAGACTAATCTAATCATAGATAATCTAACTATCACAGTCTACTGACATGTTATTATATTTACATATTAAAACCGAGGAACAGTCGCTAATTGAAAATTAAATACTTATTAAAACCTAAATGTTGAACTACTGAAATGGAAAAACAGCACCAATGCGCAATTAAGAAATGTTTTAAAAAAGATCGCGGTTGAACTAATTAGCAGCTGTTTCTCGGAATGGACAAGAGACACACAATTAATAAAACAAATGGATACATTATTTACATAGATAAAAAAGCGTCTTTCAAGAATATAAAAACAGGTTTTGGCAACAATTCTAATCAGAGGTATAGTAGTGAAACTAATTCTAAGCTGGTCGGATACAGGTTTGTTCCGAAAGTCATTTTCATATAATGAGGCTTTCTCTAAGAGAACAGCTCTCAAATCATCATACAGTGAACATTCTAATAATGCATGGCTTTCATCTTCTAATACATTACAGAAAGGGCATTTACGTTCATCAAGTAGCAAATATGTCCGCTATCAAGATACAAACTATCTAATCCTAGCATTGGATGCACGTTCGCTTCAGGTTCGAAAGGTCCGGAGTTCGAGCCCCGCTGGAGCCGTTACGATTGTGCCCTTAGGCAAGGCAATACAATTCCACATTGCCTCTCTCTCCCTCGTGGCGATGGATTCAATCAGGAATGAGGTATCGAGAGTGATTAATATAAGTTGTAAAAACTTGCTTCACAATCGAGCTAACATAAATGTGTATAAACTAATCATATTCAGCTACGGTTATCAAGAAAACCGAAAGAGCAAACTAGCTAACTTCCATCACAAAGTAGACACACATACGTGTAGTAACGCTAAGCGCAATAAACTCCCCTATACGTCTGATTTACCAATGAAACAAAAATCAAGAACAATAAATTAGCAAAATGTGGCTGCATAAGAGTATTTACAATATTTATGACGTTTACATGAACTGTTTATGACGTTTAGCGGACTATTTTTATATGACGTATTGCGTATATTTTCATGACGTTTAGTGGTTACTAGTTTATGATGCTTAGAGGATTTTTTTTATGAGGTTTGGTGGTCTTATGACGGATAGCGGACTATTTTATGGGTTTAGCGGTCTTATGGCGTATAGCGGAATATTGTATGAGGTTTAGCGGTCTTATGGCGTATAGCGGAATATTGTATGAGGTTTAGCGGTCTTATGACGTATAGCGGAATATTGTATGAGGTTTAGCGGTCTTATGGCGTATAGCGGAATATTGTATGAGGTTTAGCGGTCTTATGGCGTATAGCGGAATATTGTATGAGGTTTAGCGGTCTTATGACGTATAGCGGAATATTGTATGAGGTTTAGTGGTCTTATGGCGTATAGCGGAATATTGTATGAGGTTTAGCGTTCTTATGACGTATAGCGGAATATTGTATGAGGTTTAGCGGTCTTATGGCGTATAGCGGAATATTGTATGAGGTTTAGCGTTCTTATGACGTATAGCGGAATATTGTATGAGGTTTAGCGTTCTTATGACGTATAGCGGAATATTGTATGAGGTTTAGCGTTCTTATGACGTATAGCGGAATATTGTATGAGGTTTAGCGTTCTTATGACGTATAGCGGAATATTGTATGAGGTTTAGCGTTCTTATGGCGTATAGCGGAATATTGTATGAGGTTTAGCGGTCTTATGACGTATAGCGGAATATTGTATGAGGTTTAGCGTTCTTATGACGTATAGCGGAATATTGTATGAGGTTTAGCGTTCTTATGACGTATAGCGGACTATTGTATGAGGTTTAGCGGTCTTATGACGTATAGCGGAATATTGTATGAGGTTTAGCGGTCTTATGACGTATAGCGGAATATTGTATGAGGTTTAGCGGTCTTATGACGTATAGCGGACTATTGTATGAGGTTTAGCGGTCTTATGACGTATAGCGGAATATTGTATGAGGTTTAGTGGTCTTATGACGTATAGCGGAATATTGTATGAGGTTTAGCGGTCTTATGACGTATAGCGGAATATTGTATGAGGTTTAGCGTTCTTATGACGTATAGCGGACTATTGTATGAGGTTTAGCGATCTTATGACGTATAGCGGAATATTGTATGAGGTTTAGCGTTCTTATGACGTATAGCGGAATATTGTATGAGGTTTAGCGGTCTTATGGCGTATAGCGGAATATTGTATGAGGTTTAGCGGTCTTATGACGTATAGCGGAATATTTTATGAGGTTTAGCGTTCTTATGGCGTATAGCGGACTATTTTATGAGGCTTAGCGGTCTTATGACGTATAGCGGAATATTGTATGAGGTTTAGCGTTCTTATGGCGTATAGCGGAATATTTTATGAGGTTTAGCGATCTTATGGCGTAGAGTGGACTATTGTATGAGGTTTAGCGGTCTTATGACGTATAGCGGAATATTGTATGAGGTTTAGCGTTCTTATGACGTATAGCGGAATATTTTATGAGGTTTAGCGATCTTATGGCGTAGAGTGGACTATTTTATGAGGTTTAGCGGTCTTATGACGTATAGCGGAATATTGTATGAGGTTTAGCGATCTTATGGCGTATAGCGGAATATTTTATGAGGCTTAGCGTTCTTATGACGTATAGCGGAATATTGTATGAGGTTTAGCGGTCTTATGACGTATAGCGGAATATTGTATGAGGTTTAGCGGTCTTATGGCGTATAGCGGAATATTGTATGAGGTTTAGCGTTCTTATGACGTATAGCGGAATATTGTATGAGGTTTAGCGGTCTTATGACGTATAGCGGAATATTGTATGAGGTTTAGCGTTCTTATGACGTATAGCGGAATATTGTATGAGGTTTAGCGGTCTTATGACGTATAGCGGAATATTGTATGAGGTTTAGCGTTCTTATGACGTATAGCGGAATATTGTATGAGGTTTAGCGTTCTTATGACGTATAGCGGAATATTGTATGAGGTTTAGCGTTCTTATGACGTATAGCGGAATATTGTATGAGGTTTAGCGTTCTTATGACGTATAGCGGAATATTGTATGAGGTTTAGCGTTCTTATGACTATAGCGGACTATTGTATGAGGTTTAGCGGTCTTATGACGTATAGCGGAATATTGTATGAGGTTTAGCGGTCTTATGACGTATAGCGGACTATTGTATGAGGTTTAGCGTTCTTATGACGTATAGCGGAATATTTTATGAGGTTTAGCGGTCTTATGACGTATAGCGGAATATTGTATGAGGTTTAGCGGTCTTATGGCGTATAGCGGAATATTGTATGAGGTTTAGCGTTCTTATGACGTATAGCGGAATATTGTATGAGGTTTAGCGGTCTTATGATGTATAGCGGAATATTGTATGAGGTTTAGCGTTCTTATGACGATTAGGGGAGTTTATGAGGATTAACGGTGCTACACATGTGGTTTAGTTTCTTGGAGGGTGAGCTTTGTTGTAGTTAATCACGCCAAGCGTACACTGTATCTTTTGTTTCTCAATTTTACGTTTGTTTAATTCACTGTGTGCTTGTTTTTCTTTCTTATCCGCTTCATCTCGTTCTGCTATCAGGGCCTTCGGACCTTCAACAAAAAATCATCTTAGTAGCTGCAAGATGTGTTGATATGTATATACAAGACAAAGAAATGCGTACTGTATAGCAATAATCCATTTGATTAGTTCACCTGCTTATTCTTAATAATTCTGACTTGATATCTAATGGCCTTAGCATCAGCTTTTAGTGCTGCGGCCTTTTTCTCTTTGACCTCTCGACTCTCATTCAAGTGCTCAATTTCCATCTTCAAACGTTCTGTAAAATGATATATAATGTGCCTATGAAAGCCAGACGAATTATAATAAAATTAAAACAATATCAAATGTCTTTTACTGGCTCGTGTGTTTGTGCTTAGAGCACATGGTGACTTTCACGCACGCACGCACGCACGCACGCACGCACACACGCACGCACGCACGCACGCACGCACGCACGCACGCACGCACGCACGCACGCACGCACGCACGCACGCACGCACGCACGCACGCACCACGCACGCACGCACGCAGGCAGCACGCCGCACGCACGCACGCACGCACGCACGCCGCACGCACGCACGCACGCCGCACGCACGCACGCACGCACGCACGCACGCACGCACGCACGCACGCACGCACGCACGCACGCACGCACGCACGCACGCACGCACGCACGCACGCACGCACGCACGCACGCACGCACGCACGCACGCACGCACGCACGCACGCACGCGGTACCACTAGTTTACATATTGGATTGTTTTCTGCTAATATCTTACTTTAAAACACGCACTTATATAACAAGATCTTACTAAATAAAATTGACAATTTCGTACATTTATGTTTAGGATTTGATATAATACTCTCTCTCTCTATATATATATATATATATCGATATATAGTCTTTTGAATGCAGTCCAATATTTAAAGTGCAGAAAGTACAAAGGTATGATGTTATTCTATGTTACAGATAAATTGCACTAGTTCTAGACATACAGTCAAACATGTCTTAAGCAACCAGCCAAGGGAGTCAGAGAAAGTGGCTGCTTAGCACAGGTGGCTGCTTACTATAGGTCAAATGTATAGTAAAACAACACATAGGGAATCTTGAAACTGGCTGCTTAATACAGGTTGGCTGCTTAATGGAGGTGACCACTAACACACGTTTGTCTGTACTATAATACAGGGTGGTGTTTGGGGTGGGTTTGTTGTTTTGGTTGGTGTTTGGGGTGTGGTTTGTTGTTTTGGTTGGTGTTTTGGGGTGTGGTTTGTTGTTTTGGTTGGTGTTTTGGGGTGAAACACAGGTTTGTCTGTAGTATATACATATGCATTTACTAATTGTTATATAGCAAAAAGGAATGTTCGTTATATTCTTGTCTGAAACGTTCGTTTTTTTTTTTTTTTTATAGCAAATAAAACAGCAATGACAAAACTAGTCATACCTGATTCTGCCTCGTTTGATTTAAGTTTTTTCTGTTTAAGCTGTTGATTTGATTCATTGAGCTTCTTTTTTGTTTTAATAAGTTGTTTCTTTTTATTCTTCAAATTTTCTTTCAGTTTTTTGATTTCTTTCTCATGTTTTTCTATTTGGATTTGTTTATCTCTTATTTTCTTCTCACAGCACTCGTGTTCTGTAAATCGTTTCTCAGCGTGTTTGTTTTTTTTCGTCGAATGAGGTTTTCTTTATCTTTAAGGTCCTTGGATTTGTCACTAAGCTGTTTTACAATATCTTTCTTTTTCATATTGAGAGTGTTGATTTTATTTTGTATATTTACTACCACATTCTTTATTTGATCAAATTGGGGTTGTTGTTGTTGGTTTGTTGGTTTTTAGGCATCATCAACTTGGCAAATTTCTTTGCATAATTTGAATGGTCATGCCCTTTAAAATGAAAGTTTCACAGTTTAATATGTTGTGGTAGTGGTAGGACTTGTGGTAATGGTAAGTGACGTTATCCTTGTCCTTGTTAGGGTACTCAGTCAGTGTGGCTTCTCTGCATAATATAGTAATTTATTACTATGTCCTTTGAATTTGTTCTTAAACTTTACCTTTAAATTGTAATCATTATTTTATTAGTTTACTATACCTTTAAATTGTAATCATTATTTTATTAGTTTACAGTCAACTTAATTCTTTAATTTTAAATCATGGTGATAATTGTATGATTCCGTTATTTGTTTTTTTTATCCTATGTACATGTATTGTAAAGCACTTTTGAACGCATGTTGCTGTATGAACAGAGTGCTATATACATCCGGTATAACAATAATAATAATAATAATTCAGGTCTCCCCTCCACAACGTGCACGTCGTGACCTAGGCACAGCTCACATCAGGAATATGGGTCAAAGACTTGGCTGACGGAAGCCGCGCCAACGGAATCGAGTGACTATACATTTACATATAGAGTACATTACTACTGACTTCCCTGCTTGGCGAGACAGCAACACTTAGTGCTGGCGGCGGCGGATAGCTGGTTTTCTTTTAGCCGGCTCCTTCAAGGGGACATATCTCCTCCAAGGAAGACAGTGGGACGCAGACTTCGTGATGGCGTGAGAACCCCAGCGAAGAAACCGGAACCATTATTGCTGCTGTGAGCTGACAAATCGTGGAAGATGTGGCCCTACAAGGGACCCCTTCGAAAGATGATACATGACTTGTCACCCTGAGAAGAACGAAGATGCCTTTCCAGTTGTTCACATAAACAACGTAGATGACAACATAAACTACTTAGAGCAAACCAGTCGCCCAAATGCCTCGGCAGAGGCGACGTTAACTCTTTCAGCGCCGAATAAATTCAGAGCATGTGCAAACAGCATAGATCCAAATCAGCCGGGGCGACACGCCGCGTCTGATCAGGATCTATGTTGTTTGCTATTCGGACAGGTGCTTCAGCTCCACTGTCTGAAGAGCAATCAGCATATAGCCTGATCAGACGGCATGTTCTGTTCTGTCCGATCGGGTTCTCTACTTTTGTTTTTACAAAGTCGCTTTTATGCGACATTGGCGGTGAAAGAGTTAAAGGAAACTATATCGAACGAATACTAATAATTAATCATGATGTGAAGGTGTGCGATGTAGTTTTAACGAGATGACTGATTTGTATTAGAATTATTTTGCGCTGGATTGGTTAATTCGTCAGTTTTAGAAAACTTTTAAACACGGGCTTAAAGTGTAGAATGAAAACAATTGAATCGGAATTCCATTTTTGACTCATCTGCTCCAACGATAGGGTACTTTAAACCATATTTCTGTCATTGACCAAACCTAAATAAGTTTGCATCACTGTTTAGTTCTACCTCTAAAATTGTAATCAATAATTAGTCAGAATATAAGATTAGGGTTTCTGGTTGAAAGAGTTTGGTCAAAGGACATGATTGTCTAACATGTATTATCTATATTTGTTAAAATCTACATACATGTACATGCAACCGTTTTTCTCGATTTGTATTTAACCTTCACAAAATGGTATCTATATATGTCCATGTATTATAATTTGTATAATAGCATACACATTGTAATAATCTTTTATGTAGAATAAAACTGTTTCGTATTCGTATTGACTTGAACATCCAACATTATCGTAAGACTATCAACTGCAATAGTAGCATGTGTTTTACGTTTATTTATCGTCGCTACCGGTTGCCCATATGAGCGAAGTCTCCTGAAGAGATTAGTCATTTTAGATTTTGGAGGATAGTGCAATGATACAGATAGAGACACATTCCAGAATCTCTTCTGGTTCTTTTACGTGCACGGTGTACAGGACCGACACGAGACTTCGGTTTATAGTCACATCTGAAAGACTGTTCATTTTATTAGGGTCAGACGGGGATCGAACCTGCGACCCCTGGATTACCAGTCCAACGTGTTAACCACTGGACACCATCGAGTCCCGCATAGAATATATACTATATATTTACTTTTTATTTTTTAAGTAAATATATATTTTTTTATTATAGTGCCTTTTGCCATTAATTACAAATTAAAATACACTATTTTAACACCCGTTCACCTCTAAAATATACAGAAACAAAGACAGGCGGATCTGTAGTCCAGTGGTAACACGCTGGACTGGTAATCCAGGGATCGCAGGTTCGATCCCCGTCTGACCGTAATAGAATGAACAGTCTTTCAGATGGGACGTTAAACAGAGGTCTCGTGTCGGTGCTTTACACCTTGCACGTAAAAGAACAAGAGGAGACTCTGGAATGGGTCTCTGTCTGTATTATGGCACTATCCTCCAAAATCTAAAATAACTAATCTCTCCAGGAGGCGTCGCTTACATGGGCAACCGGTAGCGACGATAAATAAACGTAAAACACACACGCTGGTCGGGTTTCCGTTATAAACATGTCTGTTTGGAATTATAGTGCACGTGTAATGTATGTGAGCTATCAAACGTTGTGGCGACATGGCAAAACATGCCGACAAGACGACAAGACGACACCCCGATTGTCATTTGCGAAGTAAAAAGTGATGAACCTGCCCGCTCATGCGCAAAGACGTGCATATTTCTATTGGTATGTATACATGTGGGTGAATGTACCACTTTATTGGGAACTGCCCCGCCTCCACCGGGCCTCCTACCACCTACGCAAGGTACACGAGCCAACTCACATCCCCTATATAATGTAGAACCAAACCATCGCACCAATATAAGTCCCAATGTGCATAAAGTCATTATACCTGTTATATTTGTGTGAAAGTCGTGATAGCACAGTGGTAGCGAGTTATATTTGTGTGAAGTCGTGAAGCACATGGTAGCGAGTTATATTTGTGTGAAAGTCTGATAGACAGTGGTGCGAGTTATATTTGTGTGAAGTCGTGATAGCGCAGTGGTAGCGAGTTCGCTTCAGATGCGAAAGGCCCGGAGTTCCCGCTGGAGCCATTACGATTGTGCCCTTAGGCAATGCATTTAAATTACACGTTACCTCTTCTCTCTCCCTCGCGGCGATGTAATCCATCAGTAATGAGGTATCGAGAGTGATTAAGTTGTAAGAACTTGTTTCGCAATCGAGCTAAAATAAATTTGTGTAAACTAAAGATATATTAATATCTTAATGTTCTATTCATGTTGTAGCAGTGTAGGAGTGGCTGATGTTTTTAACTTCAAATCACTTGCCAAGTTTACAAACGGAGTTTATAGCCCTATACAAGTTGTTATAGCCACGTACGACCTAACCCTAGACCACTATTGATAGTAAAGATCACCGGGATAGCCCCACCGACCTTCAGACAAACCAACTGGATAGCTTCAGCACACACAATATTTCGACAGCCTCAATGGGATTCGAACCGAGAGCGTTGAGGGGCAAATGAACAGTGTATTGATCTATGTATATCATACCTATACCTTGTGAAGCTTGACGGACAGGTACAGCAGCACATACTATTTCTGCACCTGAAACGGTATCATTGTGCACTGACTAATGTTGCGATAAAGTGAATCCTCAACTGTAACCTTATGGAGGTGGTCGATTTATTTGTTGACGTTTCTTATTGTGCTTTCGATTAACTGTGCGTGTTTTACGTTATTTATCGTCGCTATCGTACATATGAGCGTCGCCTCCTGAAGATATTAGTCATTTTAGATTATAGAGGATAGTGCAATGATACAGGCAGTGACCCATTCCAGAATCACCTCTGGTTCTTTTACGTGCACGGTGTAAAGAACCGACACGAGACATCGGCCACGAATAGAAAAGTGAAACTTATTTGTTGGAAAAATATTTTGTAAATGTGTAATAAATTACTAGCAGTAAAGCGTAGTATGGCGATACTGGAAAATACTGTTAAAAATCGAAATTACACTCAATCCGAATGTCCGTTTCTTTATGCCACGTTATTTAAATTCATTGTGGAAGTCGTGATAGGGCAGTTGATGCGCGTTCGCTTCAGGTGCGAAAGGTCCGGAGTTCGAGCCCTGCTGGAGCCGTTACGAGTGTGCCCTTAGGCGAGGCATTTAAATTCCGCATTGCCTCTTCTCTCCTTCATGGCGATGGATTCCACCAGGAATGAGGTCTCGAGAGTGATTAATATAAGTTGAAAGAAATTGTTTCGCAATCGAGCTAAAATAAATTTGTATAAACTAACTCATAATTTTGACGCATACAATATTCAAAATGTATTTGATAGCATGTTAAAATAAATATAAATGTGTACCTTCTTCGAAATCGCTTCCTGCTGCGTCTGCCATTTTATATACAATAAAAGTGGCAAATATTAAATGAATAACACCCTAAATAACTTGTTAGCTTTACCGTCTAATATTAGTCAGGTACTGAACTATCTTGTTTCCTAATCAATATTCAGTTAGGCCAAAATGTTTGTGTTTTGTCTCCAGGTTTACGCCAAATATTTGGCCCAGTAATTTGAAGTTCTGAGCGTTACCTAATATAGCGCAGAACATATGTCTTAACGTACTGTAAGCACTACATTAGTTAATGTGCGGTTCATTCATGTATGTGTGAGTGCTCAAACAGGTTTGTGGTGCTAACACGCCACGATAACATGCCACGCCACGATAACACGCCACGATAACACGCCACGCCACGATAACACGCCACGCACGCCACGATAACACGCCACGCCACGATAACACGCCACGATAACATGCCACGCCACGATAACAGCCACGCCAGATAACACGCACGCCACGATAACACGCCACGCCACGATAACACGCCCCACGATAACACGCCACGGATAACATGCCACGCCACGATAACACGCCACGCCACGATAACACGCCACGTTGGCCACGATAACACGCCACGCCACGATAACACGCCAAGAGGACATCGTTTAGTAAAATCATTTCTAGTTCTGACAGCGATTAACACAGACGTTTATTTATCCTGCCATGTGTGATAATTCGATATATTTTATATTATTCAATCAGTATTTGTGTGTTTTATGTTTATTTATCGTCGCTACCGGTTGCCCATATGAGCGACGCCTCCTGAAGAGATTAGTCATTTTAGATTTTGGAGGTTAGTGCAATGATACAGACAGAGACCCATTCCAGAGTCTCCTCTGGTTATTTTACGTGCACGTTGTAAAGCACCGACACGAGACCTCGGTTTAAAGTCCCATCTGAAAGACTGTTAATTTTATTAGGGTCAGACGGGGGATCGAACCTGCGATCCCTGGATTACCAGTCCAGCGTGTTACCACAGTTCAGAGGCGTATGATGGTTCTGGAAAGTGGTCCGGCCAAATTACTATCTTCGCCAGGGCCCGGCCCGAAGGGCCCGAGTCGCTAGGGGAAAAAAAAAAAAGTCCGAAAAGTGGTCCGGCCATGGCCGTACGGCCGCACCCGTAGATACGCCTATGCCACTGGACTACAGATCCGTCTGTAGTCAATCAGTATGCTAACTCGCCAATGTTTATATACATCAGCATGTTTGTATACACGTGACTAACCTGATTAATCAAAGTACATGAATAAACTAGTGGCGTATGTCTGTCGCACATCATTGCCCACTGCAAAAACTGTGTTGTTTTGGGAGCAAAGGTGTTGTGTTGTATGCCTATTTAACCATTTTTCGGCTCTTGACGGTTCTTGACGATTCTTGTCACTTCTTGTCGGTGAATAGGGAGACCCGTTAAGACTAACATTCCTTTGCTATGGTGAAACAATAGGCTATGGTCACTCGCACGTTGGGTGGTGACACATCTTGCTTAAAACACACACTTATGCAACACTATCCTACTAATTTCGTAGACGAGAATGACTACCGTAATCTAACATCATATTGGCCATGCCCCAATGGAATTTGATATAATGAAGTCACGAAGTAAAACATAAAATCCATTGAATCCATTCGTTTAAAGCGCCACTGCATCGCAATTAGTTGTTTTCGTACGGTTGATTATATGTGTTTATATGAGTGTCGTAGGGTTGATTATATGTGTTTATATGAGTGTCGTACGGTTGATTATATGTGTTTATATGAGTGTCGTACGGTTGATTATATGTGTTTATATGAGTGTCGTAGGGTTGATTATATGTGTTTATATGAGTGTCGTACGGTTGATTATATGTGTTTATATGAGTGTCGTAGGGTTGATTATATGTGTTTATATGAGTGTCGTAGGGTTGATTATATGTGTTTATATGAGTGTCGTACGGTTGATTATATGTGTTTATATGAGTGTCGTACGGTTGATTATATGTGTTTATATGAGTGTCGTAGGGTTGATTATATGTGTTTATATGAGTGTCGTAGGGTTGATATATGTGTTATATGAGTGTCGTAGGTGATTATATGTGTTATATGAGTGTCGTAGGGTTGATTATAGTGTTTATATGAGTGTCGTAGGGTTGATTATATGTGTTTATATGAGTGTCGTAGGGTTGATTATATGGTTATATGAGTGTCGTAGGGTTGATTATATGTGTTATAGAGTGTCGTACGGTGTATATGTGTTTATGAGTGTCGTAGGGTTGATTATATGTGTTTATATGAGTGTCGTACGGTTGATTATATGTTTATATGAGTGTCGTAGGGTTGATTATATGTGTTTATATGAGTGTCGTAGGGTTGATTATATGTGTTTATATGAGTGTCGTAGGGTTGATATATGTGTTATATGAGTGTCGTAGGGTTGATTATATGTGTTTATTGAGTGTCGTACGGTTGATTTATGGTTATATGAGTGTCGTACGGTTGATTATAGTGTTTATATGAGTGTCGTAGGTTGATTATATGTGTTTATATGAGTGTCGTAGGGTGATTATATGTGTTTATATGAGTGTCGTAGGTTGATTATATGTGTTTATATGAGTGTCGTAGGGTTGATTATATGTGTTTATATGAGTGTCGTAGGGTTGATTATATGTGTTTATATGAGTGTCGTAGGGTTGATTATATGTGTTTATATGAGTGTCGTAGGGTTGATTATATGTGTTTATATGAGTGTCGTACGGTTGATTATATGTGTTTATATGAGTGTCGTACGGTTGATTATATGTGTTTATATGAGTGTCGTAGGGTTGATTATATGTGTTTATATGAGTGTCGTAGGGTTGATTATATGTGTTTATATGAGTGTCGTACGGTTGATTATATGTGTTTATATGAGTGTCGTAGGGTTGATTATATGTGTTTATATGAGTGTCGTACGGTTGATTATATGTGTTTATATGAGTGTCGTAGGGTTGATTATATGTGTTTATATGAGTGTCGTACGGTTGATTATATGTGTTTATATGAGTGTCGTAGGGTTATTTGACAAAAAGTGATCACAAGTATATTATAAACAATAAATAGATTGATCACACCTGTTGTTTCATTTCATTAACAACCCTCTAGTGCAGGTATTGATAGTCCAAGGGAAATAACCTAGATAGTCCAAGGGAAATAACCTAGCTAGTATTGTCCAGTTACATCGTAACCATATACATAATTGACCACGTGACCTATACTCTGCCCATGCCCAGTTATACATTACATATGGTAATCCAGGGATCGCAGGTTCGATCCCCCGTCTGACCCTTATAAAATTAACAGTCTTACAGATGGGACTTTAAACCGAGGTCTCGTGTCGGTGCTGTACATCGTGCACGTAAAAGAACCAGAGGAGACTCTGGATTTGGTCTCTGTCTGTATCATTGTCCTATCCTCCAAAAATCTAAAATTACTAATCTCTTCAGGAGGCGTCGCTCATATGGGCAACAGGTAGCGACGATAAATAAACGTAAAACACACACCCACATTTCATTTCCAGATTAAGACACAGCACCATTGCGCATACAATAAAATAAAGGAGTTTTACAAAATCCAGAAAACAACTAAACATAAGGTAGTTAAGCATTATTTTATAAAGGTACTTATTATATACATTAGTCTCGCCTGGCTTTTTCTTAGTCTCGCCTGGCATTTTCTTAGTCTCGCCTGGCTTTTTCCTAGTCTCGCCTGGCATAGTTGTAAACTCGCCTTCCCTGAAGGATGTTTTTATATAATAGATACATGTATGTAGATGCATTTGCGAAGTGTAAATACGTAACTAACTGAATACATTTTCTGATTTCAGCCATGGCATATACGTGTGAAGAGTGCGGAGCTACTATCCCTGAATTGATTCAGCTGATTCAACATAGCCGTGTAGAGAACCATTGGAAGAAGTATATGTGCACACTGTGCAAGAAGCTGTTCAACAGAAAAGGTAATCTGGATAGACATCAACAGAAGCATGATAGCATTCATAGTCACCACTGCCCAGATTGTTTAAAGGCGGTTGGTTATTAGTGAAGAGGCCCTCGATAGACATATCGAACAAAACCACAAACCAGTGGGCGGTGATGCAAAATGTACACGAGATGCGTCACCTATGTGAAAAGACAAAGGCTGCAGAAAACCGACGATGCCGAGGAGTTTTACAATATAGAGAAAGTTAGCGAAAAGAAGATAGAAAAATTCAAATCGACAGCCAAATATTACAAGATATCAGTGAAAGACCTAGAAGTGAGAGACCTGCCAAATATGTTGAAGTCATTGAAGATACTGTTCCAATAAATTCTTGACAGAATAACTGAAGATATTCCATCTAACGACTTAGTCAGTGTCCACTTGAGAGATCATCGTTGACAGTGGAGCGGATATTGACGGAAATAGAAAGAGTTCTTCAGTAATACGAACAATTTGCAATAGACGAGACGTTCGGGATTGAGTTGGTGCATGTTCAAACCGCATCAGGCTCTGGCTACAAACATAACTTTGTGGACATTACCAAGATGATTGAAAATAAACAAAGTATTATTCAAATAAAAATCCGTGATGCATTATATTGTGCACGAGCCTTGGTGACTGTCATCGCCCGTATTGAAAAACATCCAAGATGGAATAGCATTCGGCAAGGTCTTACTACTCAAAAAGAGCTTGCGACAAAACTGCATGAGCGAGCCAATGTACCACTTGGCGAATGTGGTATCGATGAAGTTAAGAAATTTCAAGAAGTATTACCTGGACATCAAGTACACATACTGTCCAAAGAACACTTTAATGCCATCGTGTACAGTGGCCCTGAAGTATATATATATACTGTCACAACAACCATTATGATGTCATCACAACCATGACTGGATTTTTGAACAGAAACTATTTTTGTGTCAACTGCAAGAAGGGATATCAGCATAAGGAACGCCACATCTGCAATAACCCTGTCACCATTGTAGGCTTATACATACTGACAAGTAAGAGGATTGGAGACAGTGTGCTGCTACATGTAACTGCACGTTTGTTAACCAGGCCTGTCTCAATCTACACACGAAGAAAAAACAAGATGGACAATCAACCTGCGATACATTTTACAGATGTCGTCTATGCAGTCAGCTTATTAACCGTTCTAAGCACAAGTCGTCTCATGTATGTGGAGAGTCTTACTGCCAGACGTGTAAGGCGTACGTCCCCGAAGGGCACCAGTGCTATTGCTATATGCAGCCGGTTGATGAAGAGGAATGCAACAACGATATGTCAAAGATCGAACAGAAAACAACATATTTATTCTTTGACTTTGAATGCACGCAAGATACACGTCTGGAATGTCAAGAAGGTCATCTACCTGGTGCGCATAATAAATGTGTGAATTGCAAGAAAGCATGGTGTGGCTCTATGGAACTTTAACCCAACCTGTGTGTGGTACATAAATTGTGCACAACATGTATGAACGGTGAAGTGACTTCATCCTCCGAATGTAGCAATTGTGGATTGAATGAAAGTGACTTCATCCTCCGAATGTAGTAATTGTGGATTGAATGAAAGTGACTTCATCCTCCGAATGTAGTAATTGTGGATTGAATGAAAGTGACTTCATCCTCCGAATGTAGCAATTGTGGATTGAATGAAAGTGACTTCATCCTCCGAATGTAGCAATTGTGGATTGAATGAAAGTGACTTCATCCTCCGAATGTAGCAATTGTGGATGAATGAAAGTGACTTTGTGGTGTTCATCCTCGAATGTAGTAATTGTGGATTGAATGAAAGTGTTTTGTGTGTTGTGGTTGAATGAAAGTGACTTCATCCTCCGAATGTAGTAATTGTGGATTGAAGAAAGTGACTTCATCCTCCGAATGTAGTAATGTGGATTGAATGAAGTGACTTCATCCTCCGAATGTAGTAATTGTGGATTGAATGAAAGTGACTCATCCTCCGAATGTAGTAATGTGGATTGAATGAAAGTGACTTCATCCTCCGAATGTAGTAATTGTGGATTGAATGAAAGTGACTTCATCCTCCGAATGTAGTAATTGTGGATTGAATGAAAGTGACTTCATCCTCCGAATGTAGTAATTGTGGATTGAATGAAAGTGTCTTCATCCTCCGAATGTAGTAATTGTGGATTGAATGAAAGTGTACTTCATCCTCCGAATGTAGTAATTGTGGATTGAATGAAAGTGACTTCATCCTCCGAATGTAGTAATTGTGGATTGAATGAAAGTGACTTCATCCTCCGAATGTAGTAATTGTGGATTGAATGAAAGTGACTTTATCCTCCGAATGTAGTAATTGTGGATTGAATGAAAGTGACTTCATCCTCCGAATGTAGTAATTGTGGATTGAATGAAAGTGACTTCATCCTCCGAATGTAGTAATTGTGGATTGAATGAAAGTGACTTCATCCTCCGAATGTAGTAATTGTGGATTGAATGAAAGTGACTTCATCCTCCGAATGTAGTAATTGTGGATTGAATGAAAGAGACTTCATCCTCCGAATGTAGTAATTGTGGATTGAATGAAAGTGACTTCATCCTCCGAATGTAGTAATTGTGGATTGAATGAAAGTGACTCATCCTCCGAATGTAGTAATGTGGATTGAATGAAAGTGACTTCATCCTCCGAATGTTGTAATTGTGGATTGAATGAAAGTGACTTCATCCTCCGAATGTAGCAATTGTGGATTGAATGAAAGTGACTTCATCCTCCGAATGTAGCAATTGTGGATTGAATGAAAGTGACTTCATCCTCCGAATGTAGCAATTGTGGATTGAATGAAAGTGACTTCATCCCCCGAATGTAGCAATTGTGGATTGAATGAAAGTGACTTCATCCTCCGAATGTAGCACTTGTGGATTGAATGAAAGTGACTTCATCCCCCGAATGTAGCAATTGTGGATTGAATGAAAGTGACTTCATCCTCCGAATGTAGCAATTGTGGATTGAATGAAAGTGACTTCA
>CM026400.1:52025070-52044933 GCA_014843695.1 Archivesica marissinica
TGTGATACAATGGTTGTTGTTACTATGGTAATGTGATACAATGGTTGTTGTTACTGTGGTAATGTGATACAATGGTTGTTGTTACTATGGTATGTGATACAATGGTTGTTGTTACTGTGGTAATGTGATACAATGGTTGTTGTTACTGTGGTAATGTGATACAATGGTTGTTGTTACTATGGTAATGTGATACAATGGTTGTTGTTACTGTGGTAATGTGATACAATGGTTGTTGTTACTATGGTAATGTGATACAATGGTTGTTGTTACTATGGTAATGTGATACAATGGTTGTTGTTACTATGGTAATGTGATACAATGGTTGTTGTTACTATGGTAATGTGATACAATGGTTGTTGTTACTATGGTAATGTGATACAATGGTTGTTGTTACTGTGGTAATGTGATACAATGGTTGTTGTTACTATGGTAATGTGATACAATGGTTGTTGTTACTATGGTAATGTGATACAATGGTTGTTGTTACTATGGTAATGTGATACAATGGTTGTTGTTACTATGGTAATGTGATACAATGGTTGTTGTTACTATGGTAATGTGATACAATGGTTGTTGTTACTATGGTAATGTGATACAATGGTTGTTGTTACTATGGTAATGTGATACAAGGATCTTACACTCGTGGTGATTTCATACTTTGTTTTATGAAACTCGTTTAGCAACAAATAACGATATCTCAATGATCATAAGAATTTGTTTTTATTTATTTTTGTATTTTCCCCCATACCTTTCCATATCATCGTTACCTGGGTTTATGACAGTTAAGTTGTAATGTTGTACATGTTCGTGCTGTTTCTTTTGCACGACTTCTCCGCGTATTCCAGATTCCTCCCACACGAATGACCACATACATACGCTTTAAAAATAAATAGTCCGCACCAACGGGAGGGATTAATAATTTAATGTACGTTGTTAGCTTGATTCGCAATCATTACAAAATAAATAAAGTTATAATTTCTGTGTGTTTCATATGAACAGGGCCCACCTGGTGAAATGTCTTGCAAACAGAAACAGTAACTTGCTTTGAACGATATAATTTTATGTATTTAGTCCGATCTATAAAGAGCAGGTGAATCTGAATTAGCTATACTATCGTTGCCCTTAGCGAGAACATTAACATGGCACGGAATGCACACTACACTTATCATTGTTATAGACATATTTACAACTACAAGTAAATTGAGATTTGTAGTGAACAACCGGGATCATTCGGACGCATTGGCCGGCCAATTACAATACAATGTTTAAATAATACGTAAAATGCGGTTTAACCTTATTTTAACGCCTTTGTTAGCCTGGGACCAGGCGTTGATATATGTTGATATATGTTGATATATGTTGGTATATGTCGTCTGGTCAGTCATATAAATATATGTTAATACCGAGATCATCAATTGTGCCGTATTGAGTTTCTGATCATATCAACGTCATTTTGCTAGAAGTAAATTGGTGGAAATCGACAGACTGGAACCCAGGCTACGCCTTTGTATGTGTATGTACATGGACGCATATATGAAGAGCCCCCCACAGGCCTATATAAATGTCCTTTAATTGTGCATACATTGCTCATGTATAAGGTGATGATTGATATTAATAAAGGCCCTAACATTCATACTAAGAGAGGCCCTAACATTTATACTAAGAGAGGGCCTAACATTCATACTAAGAGAGGCCCTAACATTCATACTAAGAGAGGCCCTAACATTCATACTAAGAGAGGCCCTAACATTCATACTAAGAGAGGCCCTAACATTCATACTAAGAGAGGCCCTAACATTCATACTAAGAGAGGCCCTAACATTCATACTAAGAGAGGCCCTAACATCTACTAAGAGAGGGCCTAACATTCATACTAAGAGAGGGCCTAACATTCATACAAGAATGCCCTAACATTCATACTAAGAGAGGCCCTAACATTCATACTAAGAGAGGCCCTAACATTCATACTAAGAGAGGCCCTAACATTCATACTAAGAGAGGCCCTAACATTCATACTAAGAGAGGGCCTAACATTCATACTAAGAGATGCCCTAACATTCATACTAAGAGAGGCCCTAACATTTATACTAAGAGAGGCCCTAACATTCATACTAAGAGAGGCCCTAACATTCATACTAAGAGAGGCCCTAACATTTATACTAAGAGAGGCCCTAACATTCATACTAAGAGAGGCCCTAACATTCATACTAAGAGAGGCCCTAACATTTATACTAAGAGAGGGCCTAACATTCATACTAAGTGGGCCCCTAACATTCATACTTAGAGAGGCCCTAACATGCATACTAAGAGAGGCCCTAACATTATAATCAGGTGGGAGTTAACCATAAGTGTCTGAGGCTCCTGTTCACAGACACGTGGGGTGACAAATGGTTTCGGATTCAAAACCAAACAACAGCTTTTGTGTGTGTGCTTTTAGAACATTATAATATACTATCGGCTGGACACTATACATACAAGTTTAGGCCATATCCAGGCAAGTGTAAAAATGACACCCCGTCACTATCAAAGCTATATACTGAGTATATAATGTTTTTCATAAGAATAACAATTCTGTATAACTATTCTTTTGTATTATTGGAATTGGGGTAAAAATGGATTTACCCAGCAATTAGGGATGTAATAAAATATAACAATGTTGTATACATGTCATTTCTTGTCATATTATTAACTTACTAAGTCGTTCTTCTAGTATTAATATGTTGTTAAAATGATATAACTTTATTTATGTATAATATCAGTGTCTGTAAATGCAGATAAAAACCCACCTCCCCCATCATGTAATAGAATCGACCGACCTCACAGACGAACCCAACAATATTAAACTATTTTAAAATAGTTCCATATACTTTTGTTATATTTGTTTATTTATAATAGTCCGTTAAGTTTATGAACATCAATCCATGGGGTGAAATGTTAGTGAGTTGTTATTGGGAAAATATGTTTGGTGTTGGGCGTTGTTGGCAAAAAAAATCACTACACAGTAATTGTATACATACATGTACAATTTAATAAAAAATAGCACCATTTTACGGCGAACAGAATAGACCAGGATTTCATGTTTTGCAGCCTGTGATATAATGTTAGCAACGTTATATGTCTAATAATAATAACAAGTAAGTAATATCGTTTTGATTTAGAAATATTTCTTTATGATACTGGAAGATAGATGTAGTCTGTTTGGTGTAATTATTATTAGAACCTGTTTTTCAATGTTGACCTACTTTCCAGAAATCATAGCATTCACTTGATTCAGTTACATTGAACTGCTTTGTACGTAAAATCCTTTTCTCGACCAGTCAATCAGATCCCGATATATATTTGTCATTTATCAGAGATAAACCCATTTATCTTGAAGGTCGCAACATATAAATATTGCAACACGTGCGACTATATTAGTAATGAACGTTGTAAACCGCCAATTGATCGAACATTTAATCTTGGAAATGAACTGATAAAAGAAGCTGAAGACTATACGCATCTTGGTATTATATATGACAAATTCCTCTCGACAACAAAATTGATCCATCAAGCCTGTGTAAAAATCAGAGGGACGTTTCTTTGTGTTTCGAAGAATGGAATTGATACACAGTCGTTAAACCCTTTGACTTCAAAAACGATATATAAGTGCGTTGTTTTACCTAGAGCTCTTTATGGCTGTGAACTGTGGAATATGTACTCTGATACTGATATGTTATCTTTGGAAAGAGCTCACAGATATTGCTTAAAATCCATGCAACAGTTTAAAGTACACACTAACACTGATTTTTGTTTAAGTGCTATTGATATAAATTCTATTGAGACAATTATTGACTATAAAAAGCTCCAATTTTTCGGTCAGTTGTGCAAGCTCCCGGATAAGTATTTAGCCAAGCAGATATTCCTACATAGACTGACAAGATTTGCAAATTATGACAAACAGGCATGCGGTTTCATGCCAGACTTGCATAGACTCTTTCAAAAGTATGGATTGGAGACTTTAGTCACAGACTACTTACAGACGGCATATTTCCCCACAAAATACGTGTGGAAATCTACTTTGAGAAAAGCGGTAGGCTTATCAGAATCAGTTGAAAGGGTGACACGCGTCCAAGGGATAATGCCAAAGATATCCAATGTGATCACAGTTAACCGTCCGTGTATATTATGGGCAACTGCGAAATCAAACCCAAAACTATTATTTATGTGTACTTTTGTAATGGATTGCATTGCTAAAGTAATGTCAAGAACTTTTGTTCAAAAGTGTCACAAGTGTGGTTACCTAACTGAAGACCTAACTGTTCACTTGATTTGTTTCTGCACGGCAAATAGTTCCGCTCAACTTGAATTGTGGGATATTACCATCAAGCATCACGGCGTTGAAACGTTTGCGCAGACGTTCTCCATAAGCCCAAAGGAACAGTGTTGGTTTTATGTTACAATAGCTGCAGATACCGACGGATACTGCTTGTCTAATTATAGCGTTGGTAAACTTCTGTGGCGCATCATGCATTAAACAATTATAGTGAATAGTAGGTCACTATTTATGACTCATTATCAATAGTTACATGATGTATGTGACGTACTTCTAATGTCATCATACACAGTCACTATCACAACTGCGGCAATTCATATATCCGATGTGTTTGTGCTTTGTGTATGCCTTATACAAGTTGTAAATTTTCTATTTTAAATAGTATTAGTATATAGTGAATATATGTGTATTACTTAACATGTCATTGCTTCGAAATGGTTGTATATTGCCAATGTCGTATAAGAATTTAAAGTTGTTTCTTTTTGTTTTGGTTATGCGATGTAAGTTATTGACACCAACTAACCAAACATTCTATTAGTACATAGTCGTCTGTGCCGCATATTCTTGCTATTTCGTCTCGGGTCAAGATTTCGGTAAGAGTTATGGTACTAAATGAATATTTAATAATTAAATCAATGCCAATACTTTAGATTTAACTTTCGTTTTCGCGTTAAGTCGAGGCTAATTTTGGCTTCCTAGATTTGGTTAAAATAGGTATTATTTCCTCCTCATCTCTGATACAAACAAGTCATAAGTATAATGGCTTTGTGCAATTTAAATTTCATAAATATTACTTACTAAAATTTACATACTAAAAGCAATCTTTCATTTTCTTGAGTTTATTTTTGACAGTAGTTTTAGATAGTGTAAATTAATATCTCACTAAATAGTTTCATTATCGTCAGTGCATAAAACTGCACTCGAGTGTTGTCGGATACGATTATGTGTTAAAAATGTATGTTGTAAATGACATTCTTGTACATCTTCATTTATGTAATTATGTATGTTCATTAATTTGTCATGCATGTATATATGTTAAAATCTTCAATATTGGAGGAACAATAAATATATTATTATTATTATTACTATGTCAGATGTCATAGGAACTGGTTCCCGCGCCAATGCATACCGGTGAGGAAGACGCCGGTATCCAGCCAAATGACTCATTCAAATCATTCGGAACCATCTCGGAGCTTTTCGCCAAAGGTTATATTTAATTATTATTGCGCCATTTCTCTTTATCTTCGAAGCGAAATCGAGCGGTTTCAATATTAGACAAAGGATCTGGATTATCATCGATTATCATGTAAGTATATTGTTGTATGCGCGTCTCCTAATACGTTTTCACTAACATTTGTAATTCAAATATGCATGACAACGTTTATATAATCTGCATGGCATGAATTATCAGGATCCGGGGTCATCTCGTACCCAGTCCATGTCGTACCCAGTCCATGTCGTACACGGTTTGGTCATCTCGTACCCATAGGTACGAAAAAATAAGTAATCTCGTACCCAGTCCAAATAACATATATAAAAGAAATTGCTTTTTATGCATATTTAGACTTGAAATTTGATCTTAACCCATTGCATTCTGAGGATACACCCCCCCTCTACCATAGTGTCCCCCACCCCATCCATTCTTCCGTCAAAACTGAATTGGCCCTTAAAGTGACATCAAAATCACTCCCAATTAGTTCATGTTCATTTCAGCAAGTGCCCAGAAGTCCTTTCCAGGAACAGAGCATGCCAAGAAACTGGAAATTGGGTCGGTTTTGAAGTACGCACCAGACAGAAGAGGTGGTGGCGGAAGAAGGGCTGATCAGTGATCACCTGTAGTGAAAGTTCCTGCCATGAACAACCTTTTGCTGTTTGACAAGGAAAAAAATAAAGAATTAAATTGTTCTTCGTTTGTCTTTGAGTGTTGTTGCCCAGCTCAAAAGGTTTGGGAATAGTATATACAAGAGCTTCAGATACATGTTGGGTTTTTGACTCGTTATTTTGAAATTGAAGTGTTATTCTTGTCATTCAAACCTTTTTTCATCAATTCCATGTATACCAACCCATTGAAATAAGTTAATTTCAATTTTTTACAATTGTCTTTTACGGAAAACTGACACTTATTTGAAGCTCTATAATCAATCCCTCTTGCTGACTTCTATCCAGATTAACAGGTTACAAAACACTAGATGTGCTTCTGTGTGTATGCGACCCAAATGACAAAGTTAGACATCCATATGAGCCGTAAAATATCAATAATCCATCAAACGTGTGAATACAAGGCTGGGCTTGTGTTGTGACTTGTTTACACTGTTGTGTTAATGCCACAATGTTTGACAGTCGTTGCAGGATTGGGATGATTTTGGTGCTACTTCAACGTTAGGCTTGGGTGGTTGGTTGGGAGCAGCGAAGGGTAGTTTAACGATCGGTATTCATCCTTTCCGGAATGCCGACTTACATGGTTTAGCCCTCCTTTACATGCCCCCTGTACTTGAGAGCTAAATCCTGTTATGCTCCATTAAGAAGTAATAAGCTTTAATATAGCTAACCCTATTACTTTGGGGCAGAGCTAAGTGACTCTGGTGCGGTATGGACCTGGCACCAGGTCAGGATATTCTAATTTCAGGACTGAATATATTGTTATGTAAATATTGAGTTCTGATTTTGGGAATTTCCCTCATTGTGGACAGGTTGAATACGGGAAAATCCATCCTGTTGGCCCGGCCTTAAATGACCTTAGCTGTTGATAGGCCGTTAAACACCAATAATCAATCAACGTTAGGTTACGTGGTTTCAACGTCGGTTTGTGACGTTGTTTCAACGTCTGCATGTAACGTTGTTACAACGTCTGGTTTATGACGTTGTGTTGACGTCATTGTGATGTTGTTTCAACGTCAGTTCAAAGTTGCTTAGACGTCATGTTGACGACGTTGATACAACGTTGTGAAAATGACGTTGATACAACGTTGTGAAAATGACGTTGATACAACGTTTTGAAAATGACGTCATTTCAACGTCATCTTCATGACGACTAAAAAATTTGCAAATTCAACTACTTTTCAACGTCTATCCAACGTCAGAAAAAGACGTCTAAACAACGTCCCTTAGACGTCAATTGCCCACTGGGTTAAGGATGCACATCACTGACTTTTCTCCTTCTTCGTGCTATGGTAAATCGATGAACTGTCACAGTCAAATTCTCAGTTCCAAACAAGAATCAACTTTTACCACATGCAGTTTTGTAAACTCCAGGGCTGCTACTTGCTGTTAGACACAAGTAAGTCATGGCATCACCATCAACGGTTTTCACAATTTTCAAATGTAAACAAACACCGGTTGAAAATGGAATGCGTAGGTATCATAGCTGTCATGTAGGGCTGTTTACTCATCAATGCGCTGGAGCAAGTAGTACTGAAATAAATTCACAAAAAGTCTTCTTCAAATGAACACAAATGCCACAGATGCACCACAAACACAATAATAAATGCAAACAGTCTCTGGTTCTACAGTAAAACATCATCACATTATGGTCTGCTTGTTTGCAAAAACTACTTTCTAGGATACAACGACCCGGAACCAATTTCCCAGTGGGGTCACACGTTAATTGCCAAACTGGTTTAATCCAGTATGGTACATACACTCAGCAGTGTTACAGTTTCACGCACTGGCTGGCCAATGAAACGTGTTTAATCCGCGGACGCCCTACTATGCTCATTACATAAAGGCTATAAATAACGTGACCGGTTTATTCCGGAATGGCCACACGGTCGATCTCCTCACGACGTGCACGTCGTGACCGGGGCACATTCCGCAGCAGCAGCGTAGGATTCTGGGATCTTCTGGTCGTCGATCTTGCGAATAGGAAATCTCTCTAACGTGTGGCCATGGCTATGGCACATCAGGACAGATCCACCGCCTCTTCTAGAGTGTTTACACGGTTGCCTCACTCTTTCTTCACTGGCGTTTTCGAGCTTTCGATATTTCGTCTACTTCTCCGGCGGATAGACGAGACGGCGGATCTGAGGAAGCGGCAACGGTCATGGCTTCCACGTTCCCTTGAGTGACAATCGACGACCAGATGTCTAACTGTCAGATCCGTATAAATGCTGCTGCGGGGTGACCAACAGTGAGGAGGGTGGCCCTACAAAGGACACATTCGAAAGAAGCAACAGGACTTGTCACCCTACGAAGAACGAAGATGCCTTCACAGCTTCGTCAACATAAACAACTTAAGAGAGAAATCAACATAAACAACTTAGAGAGAGATGTCGACATAAACACCTTAGAAAATACAGTCCCCCAAATGCATTTATGCGGTGGCGACTATAAACAAACCTACATCGTTCGTTCCGGAATGGTCTAACGCTGTATACCTTTAAACGCTACGCCTGACTGATTCTGTTTTTTGACTCGTCTAGAATCATAGCCTTGCCTACTAATGAATCGTGGCTTAATAGTTTCCATCTGGATATGAACTACATTGGGCGTGGTTGAAGTGTGTTTTGTTGATTTTAAGCTTCTATACATAGTATTTGTTGACGGACGAAATAATGTTTTTGACTCGTCTAGAATCATAGCCTTGACTAGAATCGTGGCTTAATAGTTGCCATCTGGATATGAACTACATTGGGCGTGGTTGAAGTGTGTTTTGTTGATTTTAAGCATCTATACATAGTATTTGTTGACGGACGAAATAATGTTTTTGACTCGTCTAGAATCATAGCCTTGACTAGAATCGTGGCTTAATAGTTGCCATCTGGATATGAACTACATTGGGCGTGGTTGAAGTGTGTTTTGTTGATTTTAAGCATCTATACATAGTATTTGTTGACGGACGAAATAATCTAGAATGATATACAATTCCTGGGAATATAATAGTTGTGTTTTACGTTTATTTATCGTCTATACCGGTTGCCCATATGAGCGAGGCCCTCGCCTCATTTTAGCGTTTGGAGGATAGTGTATGATACAGACAGAGACCCATTCCAGAGTCTTCTCTGGTTCTTTTACGTGCACGGTGTAAAGCACCAACACTAGACCTGGGTTTAAAGTCCTATCTGAAAGATTGTTAATTTTGTTAGGGTCAGACGGGGGTCGAACCTGCAATCCCTGGCTTACCAGTCCAGCATGTTGACCACTGGACTACATATCCGTCTGTAATTTCGAGATCTAATCATTTACCATCAAATGTCCGACCCCCTATCTACGCAGCGCGTGAGCCAGTACCTAGTTGGTCTATTAATGTCATAAGTTAACATTAACTATTTATTAAAATTCAGTATCAAGTTTAAACAAGATATATTTAAAATTAGCCAATGCTAAAACAATACATACCATTTACTGATTGTCCAAGCCCATATTCGTGTAGGTCTACTGTACATGTACTGTTAGGTAAATTTCAAGCAGAAACAGTGTCTAATACAATCCAAAATACCATGTCAGTTTAAATCGTTCTTCATTATACCATTATACCTATCATATATCACATTCAAACATATCAGCTTTGCTTAAATATTCCACCAGTATGTCAGTTTAAATAATTCTTCATCGTTCTTCATTATACCACCTATGCGTTTATCATATATCACATTCAAACATATCAGCTTTGCTTAAATATTCCACCAGTATGTCAGTTTAAATCATTCTTCATCGTTCTTCATCATACCACTTATACCGTTATCATATATCACATTCAACCATACCAGCTTTGCTTAAATATTCCACCAGTATGTCAGTTTAAATAATTCTTCACCGTTCTTCATTATACCACTTATGCGTTTATCATATATCACATTCAACCATACCAGCTTTGCTTAAATATTCCACTATGTCAGTTTAAATAATTCTTCACCGTTCTTCATTATACCACTTATACGTTTATCATATATCAAATTCAACCATACCAGCTTTGCTTACATATTCCACCAGTATGTCAGTTTAAATAATTCTTCACCATACTTCGTGTGTGTTTTACGTTTATTTATCGTCGCTACCGGTTGCCCATATGAGCGACGCCTCCTGAACAGATAGTCATTTTAGATTTTTGGAGGATAGTGCAATGATACAGACAGAGACCCATTCCAGAGTCTCCTCTGGTTCTTTTACGTGCACGGTGTAAAGCACCGACACGAGACCTCGGTTTAACGTCCCATCTGAAAGACTGTTAATTTTATTAGGGTCAGACGGGGGATCGAACCTGCGATCCCTGGATTACCAGTCCAGCGTGTTACAATTAATCATTTTCTAATCACTCGCGGCTATAATTAGATCAGTCATAATTAAATCAAGTATGTCTTAAATAGGTCTACACCTAGCCTGGGTGCCAGTCTGTCGATTTTTCATTTTTTAACTTCTAGCCAAATGATATGTTCAGAAACTCAATACGGCCCAATAAATAGTCTCGGTGTTAAACTATATTTATTTGACTGACCAGGTAAAATATATCGAGGCCTGTTCCCAGGCTAGTGTTCACCCTGTCTATTATGCTTTATCATTATCCGCCACATCAGATTTGCTTAGATGTGTATCCATCAAGTCAGTCGTGTTTAGATCATTCTCTATCAAGTCAGTCATGTTTAGATCGTACTCTATAACGCCAGTCAAGTTTAGCTCATTCTCTATACAGTCAGTCATGCTTAGATCATTCTCTATAAAGTCAGTCATGCTTAGATCATTCTCTATCAATCAGTCATGTTTAGATCATTCTCTATAAAGTCAGTCATGCTTAGATCAATCTCTATAAAGTCAGTCATGCTTAGATCATTATCTATAAAGTCAGTCATGCTTAGATCATTCTCTATAAAGTCAATCATGTTTAGATCATTCTCTATAAAGTCAGTCATGTTTAGATCATTCTCTATAAAGTCAATCATGTTTAGATCATTCTCTATAAAGTCAATCATGCTTAGATCATTCTCTATAAAGTCAGTCATGCTTAGATCATTCTCTATAAAGTCAGTCATGCTTAGATCATTCTCTATAAAGTCAGTCATGTTTAGATCATTCTCTATAAAGTCAGTCATGCTTAGATCATTCTCTATAAAGTCAGTCATGCTTAGATCATTCTCTATAAAGTCAGTCATGCTTAGATCATTCTCTATAAAGTCGGTCATGTTTAGATCGTACTCTATCAAGTCAGTCGTGTTTAGATCGTACTCTATAACGTCAGTCATGTTTAGATCATTCCCTATCAATCAGTCATGTTTAGATCATTCTCTATCAAGTCGGTCATGTTTAGATCATTCTCTATCAAGTCAGTCATGTTTAGATCATTCTCTATCAAGTCAGTCATGTTTAGATCATTCTCTATCAAGTCGGTCATGTTTAAATCATTCTCTATCAAGTCAGTCATGCTTAGATCATTCTCTATCAATCAGTCATGCTTAGATCATTCTCTATCAAGTCAGCCATGTTTTGATCATTCTCTATCAAGTCAGTCATGCTTAGATCATTCTCTATCAAGTCAGTCATGTTTAGATCATTCTCTATCAAGTCAGTCGTGTTTAGATCATTCTCTATCAAGTCAGCCATGTTTAGATCATTCTCTATCAAGTCAGTCGTGTTTAGACCATTCTCTATCAAGTCAGCCATGTTTAGATCATTATATATCAAGTCAGTCATGTTTAGCTCATTCTCTACCAAGTCAGTCATGTTTTTTTAGATCATTCTCTAAGTCAGTCATGTTTAGATGATTCTCTATAAAGTCAGTCATGTTTAGATCATTCTCTATCAAGTCAGTCATGTTTAGATCATTCTCTATCAAGTCAGTCATGTTTAGATCATTCTCTATCAAGTCAGTCATGTTTAGATCATTCTCTATAACGTCAGTCATGTTTAGATCATTCTCTATCAAGTCAGTCATGTTTAGATGATTCTCTATAACGTCAGTCATGTTTTGATCATTCTCTATCAAGTCAGTCATGTTTAGATCATTCTCTATCAAGTCAGTCGTGTTTAGATCATTCTCTATAAAGTCAGTCATGTTTAGATCATTATATATCAAGTCAGTCATGTTTAGATCATTCTCTATCAAGTCGGTCATGTTTAGATCATTCTCTATCAAGTCAGTCATGTTTAGATCATTCTCTATCAAGTCAGTCATGCTTAGATCATTCTCTATCAAGTCAGTCATGTTTAGATCATTCTCTATCAAGTCAGTCGTGTTTAGATCATTATATATCAAGTCAGTCATGTTTAGCTCATTCTCTACCAAGTCAGTCATGTTTTTTTTAGATCATTCTCTAAGTCAGTCATGTTTAGATCATTCTCTATAAAGTCAGTCATGCTTAGCTCATTCTCTATAAAGTCAGTCATGTTTAGATCATTCTCTATAAAGTCAGTCATGCTTAGCTCATTCTCTATAAAGTCAGTCATGCTTAGCTCATTCTCTATAAAGTCAGTCATGTTTAGATCATTCTCTATCAAGTCAGTCATGTTTAGATCGTACTCTATCAAGTCAGTCATGTTTAGATCATTCTCTATCAAGTCAGTCATGTTTAGATCATTCTCTATAAAGTCAGTCATGTTTAGATCATTCTCTATCAAGTCAGTCATGTTTAGATCATTCTCTATAAAGTCAGTCATGTTTAGATCATTCTCTATAAAGTCAGTCATGCTTAGCTCATTCTCTATAAAGTCAGTCATGCTTAGCTCATTCTCTATAAAGTCAGTCATGTTTAGATCATTCTCTATCAAGTCAGTCATGTTTAGATCGTACTCTATCAAGTCAGTCATGTTTAGATCATTCTCTATCAAGTCAGTCATGTTTAGATCATTCTCTATAAAGTCAGTCATGTTTAGATCATTCTCTATCAAGTCAGTCATGTTTAGATCATTCTCGATAAAGTCAGTCATGTTTAGATCATTCTCTATCAAGTCAGTCATGTTTAGATCATTCTCTATAACGTCAGTCATGTTTAGATCATTCTCTATCAAGTCAGTCATGTTTAGATGATTCTCTATAACGTCAGTCATGTTTTGATCATTCTCTATCAAGTCAGTCATGTTTAGATCATTCTCTATCAAGTCAGTCGTGTTTAGATCATTCTCTATAAAGTCAGTCATGTTTAGATCATTATATATCAAGTCAGTCATGTTTAGATCATTCTCTATCAAGTCGGTCATGTTTAGATCATTCTCTATCAAGTCAGTCATGTTTAGATCATTCTCTATCAAGACAGTCATGCTTAGATCATTCTCTATCAAGTCAGTCATGTTTAGATCATTCTCTATCAAGTCAGTCGTGTTTAGATCATTATATATCAAGTCAGTCATGTTTAGCTCATTCTCTACCAAGTCAGTCATGTTTTTTTTAGATCATTCTCTAAGTCAGTCATGTTTAGATCATTCTCTATAAAGTCAGTCATGCTTAGCTCATTCTCTATAAAGTCAGTCATGTTTAGATCATTCTCTATAAAGTCAGTCATGCTTAGCTCATTCTCTATAAAGTCAGTCATGCTTAGCTCATTCTCTATAAAGTCAGTCATGTTTAGATCATTCTCTATCAAGTCAGTCATGTTTAGATCGTACTCTATCAAGTCAGTCATGTTTAGATCATTCTCTATCAAGTCAGTCATGTTTAGATCATTCTCTATAAAGTCAGTCATGTTTAGATCATTCTCTATCAAGTCAGTCATGTTTAGATCATTCTCTATAAAGTCAGTCATGTTTAGATCATTCTCTATAAAGTCAGTCATGCTTAGCTCATTCTCTATAAAGTCAGTCATGCTTAGCTCATTCTCTATAAAGTCAGTCATGTTTAGATCATTCTCTATCAAGTCAGTCATGTTTAGATCGTACTCTATCAAGTCAGTCATGTTTAGATCATTCTCTATCAAGTCAGTCATGTTTAGATCATTCTCTATAAAGTCAGTCATGTTTAGATCATTCTCTATCAAGTCAGTCATGTTTAGATCATTCTCTATAAAGTCAGTCATGTTTAGATCATTCTCTATAAAGTCAGTCATGTTTAGATCATTCTCTATAAAGTCAGTCATGTTTAGATCATTCTCTATAAAGTCAGTCATGTTTAGATCATTCTCTATAAAGTCAGTCATGTTTAGATCATTATCTATCAAGTCAGTCATGTTTAGATCGTACTCTATCAAGTCAGTCATGTTTAGATCATTCTCTATCAAGTCAGTCATGTTTAGATCATTCTCTATCAAGTCAGTCATGCTTAAATCATTCTCTATCAAGTCAGTCATGTTTAGATCATTATATATCAAGTCAGTCATGTTTAGCTCATTCTCTACCAAGTCAGTCATGTTTTTTTAGATCATTCTCTAAGTCAGTCATGTTTAGATCATTCTCTATTAAGTCAGTCATGCTTAGCTCATTCTCTATAAAGTCAGTCATGTTTAGATCATTCTCTATCAAGTCAGTCATGTTTAGATCATTCTCTATCAAGTCAGTCATGATTAGATCGTACTCTATCATGTCAGTCATGTTTAGATGATTCTCTATAAAGTCAGCATGTTTAGATCATTCTCTATCAAGTCAGCCATGTTTAGATCATTCTCTATCAAGTCAGCCATGTCTAGATCATTCTCTATCAAGTCGGTCATGTTTAGATCATTCTCTATCAAGTCGGTCATGTTTAGATCATTCTCTCTAAAGTCAGTCATCTTTAGATTATACTCTATCGAGTCAAAGAATTCGTCATAAGAATAATAGTCGAAACCATAGTACTGGTCATAATCATGGTCTTCAGTCTCGACTTCAAATGTTTTACCCGACATTGCATTGATTTTGTCATTATAGTGTTGTTGACTTCCGTTCACCAAATGCCAGAACAATAGCACAACAAAGACTGCCTTGAATATGCATGCTAGGACGCAGCATATTGTGTCAAGCCCGTCACCTATGGTGTGCCAATTGATGTTAGCAACTTCTTCAGTAAGATCTTCTGATGTATCGATGATTGTATCTCGTGTTGTAGCTTCGTTTGTCATTTCCAATACGTTCGAACATCTCCGTTGTGCATCAGTAGGCAACTGCGTGTGTGACGCGGAATCTCCTCCGTTGCTGCAGCACAAGCAACTATTGGACCGACAGAAGCAACGATCGTGCTGGTTACTGCCAGTTGAAGTATTACTCTGACCACAAGGCAGCCATCGATTCAAAACACGAACACATTTCTGCAAGCTGCTTGGGACTGGATGTCTGTTGTCTATATTGTAAACGCTATTGATTATAATCACCACTAGAACAATGAACGCGTTGGAAATGAACCATACAAAGAGGGCCACGTTAAGGACAGATATTGGGTCAGATACTTTGGGAAGGTTGTCACCAATTATTGTCATATACACGGAGATCGCTAGCAACAGTGTCAACGACAAATTAATCCTTTCGCCTGCCTCTTTCTGCATCACAAATACCAACGGGGTCATAAAATCTAGAACAAACACTGGCAATATCAAGGTTAGGACGGCTCGAAAAGGTTTACGATGTAATTGTAATTCTAGCCGCAAATATTTGTTTTTAAGATATATATCATATTTGGAAATGATCCAATTTCCATTTTCTCTCCCGCCTTCGGATAGCACGCTCTTTTCGTGGTTTACAGATACGTTCATGTTTGGGTAATCAGGGAATGATAACTCGATCAAACATTGTTGGATATCATAAGGATAGAACGTCGTGTCAGCTTCACAGTACGTGTCCAAACGTTGAGAAAATATCCACAAAAATGTTCCACCTGGTTGAATGTAAATAATTCCCTGCAAAATAGAAGAGACGAGTAATAGCAAGACAGTTCATAGTACATGTAACCATAGCAACATTAGTTACGTCAACGTCAGTTCGCCAATAATAGCAACAATAATTATACGTCAACATCTGGTCGCAAATTCTAGCAACATTAGTTACGTGAACTGGTCGCAAATTCTAGCAACATTAGTCACGATGGCGTCAGACGCCAATTATAGCAACAATAGTCACGATGGCGTCAGACGCCAATTATAGCATCATTAGTCACGATGGCGTCAGACGCCAATTATAGCAACATTAGTCACGATGGCGTCAGACGCCAATTATAGCAACATTAGTCACGATGGCGTCAGACGCCAATTATAGCAACATTAGTCACGATGGCGTCAGACGCCAATTATAGCAACATTAATTACGATAACGCTAGACGCCAATTCTAGCAACATTCGTCACGATGGCGTCAGACGCCAACACTTTATTTTCGGACCACCGACGATTACCAGCGTTCACCAGCGTGTTCCAACGTGTTGCTAACGCTCTTCTGGCGTTATTCCATCGACCACGACGATAACCAACGTTTCCTCAAATATTGGGAAACGTGGCCAGAACTTGACGTGTGACGGACCCAGTGACATGGAAGCGTTCGATTTACGTGCGACATGCCTGGAGTTCGAGCCAAACTGTAGCCGTTACTATTGTGTTCTTAGGCAAGGCACTTAAATTCCACATTGTCTCTTCTCTCTTCCCCGTGGCGATGGATTCCATCAGGAATGAGTGATTAATATAAGTTGTAATTACTTATTTCGCAATCGAGCTAAAATAAATAAGTCATTAACACGTGCGCGAAGTCATGAAACCTGGCCTGGAGGTTATAAAACTTTTCTCCAATCTGAAAACTCAGTCTCAATCATCTGATTGGTTCACCTGACATTAACACTCAACATCAACCAATCAGATCACTTGAGCTCGAGTTTGAGATCTGAGAAAAGTTTTATAATCTCGGTATGCTTAGCATATCTACGCCAACGGTCTGGAAGGTATGTGGTTCAGCCAAGGTAGTATGCCTAAAAATGCTCTACCACGCACGTGGTTCTACATTCACGGCTCGGAGCTGGAATGTCGTTATCTAACCGTAGCAGTTGATGTGTTTCTAAATCCAAAACCAAACCGACAAATCAAAACCAGTATAACATTCTGCACTAGTTTCTGCAGCACGAATACACGTGTTATATGACTAGAATATATGCCTTCAGATAAAAACCAAACCAAACAAATCAAACGAGTATAACATTCTGCACTAGTTTCTGCAGCACGAATACACGTGCTATATGACTAGAATATATGCCTTCAGATAAATCATAAAAACCAAACCAAACAAATCAAACGAGTATAGCATTCTGCACTAGTTTCTGCAGCACGAATACACGTGCTATATGACTAGAATATATGCCTTCAGATATATTAGACAGGTGTAGCGTGAATTCCTAAGAAAACTTCCGATTTCTGAAATAGTTTTCTGCTCTGCTTCCACACGATATCTATCAATTATCAGTTATCCAATGATGATATACACGGATCAAGTATGATGCTATTATTTTATTATTTCAGAATTTCAGACTAGAAACTTGAATTAAAAATAGATGATACGTGACGTGACTATTATGTTGTCGACGGTCCGTTACCAGTATCAAGATAAGATTCAATGAAATAATATTACATGATTTCTACAGACAGATCTGTAGTCCAGTGGGTAACACGTTGGACTGGTAACCCGGGGATCGTAGGTTCGATCCCCCGTCTGACCCTAATACAACTAACAGTCTTTCAGTTGGGACTTTAAACCGAGGTCTTGTGTCGGTGCTGTATGCTGTGCACGTAAAAGAACCAGAGGAGATTCTGGAACGGGTCTATATCCTGTATCATTGCACTATCCTCCAAACATCTAAAATGACTAATTTCTTCACGAGGCGTCGCTCATATGCACAACCGGTAGCGACGATAAATAAACGTAATACACACACATTGCATGATTTGTTTTTAAATTATTTTTGTTCTTTGTTGTTTTTTGTTTGTTTAAGCATTTCTTAAGATGCTTAAAATACGTTTTAGTGCTTGATTTTCAGTTGACTTTGTTTTTTAGCTTAGATTTAAGAATACAGATTAGCAACTGTTCATTGGTTTTAGCTTTGTTGATAGACTTGTGTTGTGCATTTTACATGTGAAAAATAAGTCGCTTATAATGCTAAATATTGTACTGTTTTATAATGTAATATTATGTTATATTTCGGGTTTTACACCTGCATCAGCATCATTTTTGGGCTATATCGCCGGCGGGCAGTTTTACCTAACAACACCTTTCCTTATAATGTAATATATAATTGTTGTGGTTATTATATATGTAAATAGATGAGACTATAATAGAGATTGAAATAATTATATAGAATAGAACAAAAAACAAAACAAAAATATCTATATGTTACCCGTCAGGGGCGTAGCCAGGAACGTCACAATGTGCAGGCATATATATGTTACCCGTCAGGGGCGTAGCCAGGAACGTCACAATGTGCAGGCATATATATGTTACCCGTCAGGGGCGTAGCCAGGAACGTCACAATGTGCAGGCATATATATGTTACCCGTCAGGGGCGTAGCCAGGAACGTCACAATGTGCAGGCATATATATGTTACCCGTCAGGGGCGTAGCCAGGAACGTCACAATGTGCAGGCATATATATGTTACCCGTCAGGGGCGTAGCCAGGAACGTCACAATGTGCAGGCATATATATGTTACCCGTCAGGGGCGTAGCCAGGAACGTCACAATGTGCAGGCATATATATGTTACCCGTCAGGGGCGTAGCCAGGAACGTCACAATGTGCAGGCATATATATGTTACCCGTCAGGGGCGTAGCCAGGAACGTCACAATGTGCAGGCATATATATGTTACCCGTGTCTGTAATGATGACATAGATGTATTTTTAAAGAAATTTATTTCAACAATGGTAAGTTGGGTAGACTATATTACAACCTACTAACAGGTAATTGTAAATTTTGTTGTGGTGGTTTAAAACTATTTTTCTTTTTCCTTAAGTTTATTTAACGTCACACCGACACGAGACCGAGGTTTAAAGTCCTAACTGAAAGACTGTTAGTTGTATTAGTGTCAGACGGGGGATCGAACCTTCGATCCATGATTACCATCCAGCGTGTTACCACCTGACACAGATCCATCTGTAGAAATCATGTAATATTATTTCATTACCCTTTCTGTTAACGAACCTCGAAAACATAATACGTATCACGTATCATCACCGCTCAGACCGTGTCTCTTTATATGAAAAAGTTGGCAGTATTTTACGGATGTTGATGCACCACAAGTACTGTTTAACCGCTGGAGCCTGTCCATGAAAGATCTGTTAGATAAACTACCGATCGCTGAAATGGACAACCTATATCGACGTTAAATAATTGGTTTATTGATTCGAAGTGTGGTCCGCTGTGTGTCGTGTGCTTGTCACCCTCCGCTTTCAGCCTCCACCGCTGGATAGCCTAGTTCTAGGCGAAAAGGAAGCAGAATGCGTAAGTCTTCCCTGCCGGTACATAGCCTCTCTGTAGACAAGCCCTTTGTAGTGCCTCCCAGTGGCGACGCACGGATACTGAGCACCTTACGGCCTCAGGCTGAACTACAAGGGTCTCGGAGGTAGTCTGCCCCCAGACATGCGGCATGCCAGGCCCACCGGTGTGTGGACACGCCCTGATGCCCATGAACAGACTCCCAGTTATGGGACAAATAGCTCCAGCTATGGGTCAAATAGTCTCACTGCCTTGTGAGTGCTAG